>JAUTWP010000021.1:0-30752 GCA_033042655.1 Cyathermia naticoides
GGTGATTAGCTCAGTTGGCGAGAGCATCTGCCTTACAAGCAGGGGGTCGTAGGTTCGAATCCTACATTACCCACCATATAAAAAATAAAGAAAAACTAATATCTTAGGATATTAGTTTTTTTGTTCTTTTAAAGATGTTGAAAATTATTTCTTATATTTTCTAAACCATGTTAATTGTCTTTTTGCATAATTTCTAGAGTGCTGTTTTATTTTATCTTTCATTGTTTGGTAATCATAAAATCAATCAAGATAATTAAAATATTCAGTATATCAAATTGATTTTAGTCAAAAAGAATTTTTAGAATATCCTTCTTTAATTAATCATTTTATTTCTTCTTCTAATCCCTCTTTGAACATTAGATCTACTCTATAATTTATTTTATTATATAATTCTTCTCTATTTCAAGAATAGGGAGTTAAAAACAAAATATCGTATTTTAATTCCTTTTTTATAGAATCTTTATATTTTGATTTTCAAGAAATAATAATTACTTCTAATGCTCTTATAACATATTGAATATTATTTTTATGTACTTTATTATAATTTTCAGGGTCTAATTTTTTTAGTTTATTATAGATGAAATCTACTCCAAATTCTTCTGCTTCTTGTTCTAATTTTTCTCTCAGTTTTTTATCTCAAATCACCTCTGGAATTTTAAAATCATAGATTAAAGAATCAATATATAATCATGTTCCACCAGCTAAAATTGGAATTTTATTTTCTATATATAATCTTTTTATAATGGATTCAGCTTGTTTTTTATACTCTCAAACTGAAAAATTTTGTTCTATATCACATATATCTATCATATTATGAACTACTCAATTCATTTCCTCTTTAGAAATTTTTGCTGTTCAAATATTTAATTTTTTAAAAATTTGTCTAGAGTCTGTAGATATAATTTCTGAATTTATCTTTTTAGCTATATTGATACTCATAGAAGTTTTTCAAGAGGCTGTTGGTCAATAAATAACAATTAATTTTTTATTATCTGATTTTTTATTTATAAAATATTCTAATTCTTTTAGGTAAGTCATTTATAATATTATTAAATTTATATTTTTAATAATATTAATTTTTATTTAGAATAAAGCAAATAAAAAAATATTAATAATAAATTATCGTTTTTTAAAAGAAAATAAATACTTAAAAATAGAAAAAAGTTAAAAAAAAGTTTGCAAATAAGCTAGTTTTGAATATAGTATCTCTGCTTTTAATAGAAGCAGAAATAAAAGCCAATTTAGCTCAGTGGTAGAGCATTCGCCTTGTAAGCGAACGGTCATCGGTTCAACTCCGATAATTGGCTCCATTTTTTATTTAAATTTTTGGGCAGATTCCAGAGTGGTCAAATGGAAGGGACTGTAACTCCCTCAGCTTAGCTTTCGCGGGTTCGAATCCCCCTCTGCCCACCATAAAAAATAAAAATATGCCTTTATTCCTTTATGGAGTAAAGGTTTTAAGCTCAAATGGTGGAATTGGTAGACACGTCGGTCTTAGAAGCCGATGTCTTCGGACGTGAGAGTTCAAGTCTCTCTTTGAGCACCAAATTTATATTAAATTTTTGTTACGTATTAAGCGGACAAGTTAAAAAAAATTAAAATGAAAAAAGATTTACATCCACAAACACAAAAAGTTAAATTTATATGTTCATGTGGTTCTACATTTGAAGTAGGTTCAAGTATTAAAGATGAAGAAGTAAGAATGGAAGTATGTTCTAAATGTCATCCTTTCTATACTGGAGAAAAAAGAATTCTTAAAACTGGTGCAGTTGATAAATTCTACGCTAGACAAAAGAAAATGGAAGAAATGGCTAAGAAAAAATAATAGTTTAAAAATAAATAAATTTAATTTATTTATTTTTTTTTATATATTTTTTTGTATTAAAAAAATACTTTTAAAACATAGATATATTTTAAAAGTATTTTATGTTTGATTTTTTTATCTAAATATTCATTTAATAATTTTTTCATTTTTTCTCCAATTTTTACTAACCTTTACTCTAAGTGCTAAAAATGTTTTTTTTCAAAAAATTTGTTCAACTTCAATTCTAGCTTCTTTTCACATTTTAGAAATTAAACTTCATCATTTTCAGATTAGAATATATTTTTGTGAATCTGATTCAGCCATTATGTAGGCAACAATACTTAATAATTCTTTTCAATCTTTTGTCTTTTTTTCTTCAATTTCTTCAACATTTATAAAAATTGAATGTGGAATCTCCTCTTTTGTATTTAGAAAAACCTTCTCTCTAATTATTTCAGATATTCTAAAAAACATATCTTGTTTTGTAAAAATATTTTCTGGGAATAATAAACTAGAAGTTGGAAGTATATTCTGAATTCAATCTATTAATTCTTTAAATCATTCAACTTTGTTAGAAGATATTTTAAAAATATTTTTTTTATTTGGAATTCATATTTTTGCCTCTAAATCTGTTTTTGTATAAACTTTTAAAATTGGAACAGATACATTTTCTAAAATCTTAGCAATATATTGTTCCTCTTCTCAATAAGTTTTTGAAGAATCAATAAAATATAAAATTACCTGTGAATCTTGTAAGCTAGAAATTGCTTGATTATTTATTTCTTTATTAAATTGTTTTTCATCAAAATGGATTCAGGGAGTGTCAAAAAATATAATTTGTGAATTTTCATCATTAAAAATTGCTAAAACTTTTTTTCTAGTTGTTTGTGGTACTTTCGAAGTAATTGAAATTTTTTCTCCAATTAAGGTATTTAAAAAAGTAGATTTTCAAGCATTTGGTCTTCCTATAACAGCTACATAACCAACTTTCTTTTTTTTTGTCAAGTCAGATGTTGAAGATAAAATATCTTCTAAATTAAGTTCTTTCATTATTTTTAATATTTTTATAAATTATTTTTGTTACTCTACTTTAAAAGAAAAAAAAGTAAAATAAAACTTTGACTTTTTCCTATCTATATATAAAATATTAAAGCTTTTAAATAAGTACTATTTTACATCCTTCCAAACTCAATTGAAGATTGGATGAATAACCAAAGGAAAAACTATGGTAAATTATGAACTAATGATGATTGTAGATCCTACATTATCAGATGAAGAAAGAACAGCAAAAATTGATGCTGTAAAAACTATTTTAGACAATGCAGGTACTAAAATTGTAAAAGAAGATGTTATTGGAGATAAAAAACTTGCATATAAAATTAATAAAAAAGATAGAGCATTTTATGTTTTATATACTCTTGAATTAGATGGAACAAAAATTAAAGAAATTTCAGTTGAAATGAACTTAAATAGAAGTATTTGGAGATATATGTTTGTAAAAATTGAAGATTAATTAATAAATAATAATAAAGATGAGAACAGTTAATAAAGTAATCTTAATAGGAAATATTACTAGAGACCCAATGATAAAAACTACTGAATCTGGTAAAAAAGTAGCTTTGTATACTATTGCAACTAATAGATATTATAAAACTGCTGATGGTGAAAACAGATCAGAATCAGAATTTCATAATTGTGTTTCTTGGGGAGCTTTAGCTGAAAGATGTGAAAAATTTCTTGTAAAAGGAAAACTAGTTTATATTGAAGGTAGATTAAAAACTAGAATAATAGAAAAAGATAATTGAGAAAAGATTTATAAAACAGAAGTTGTTGTATGAAATATAATATTTTTAAATAAAAGAGGTGAATTTGCTGATGGAAGTTCTACTGAAGATGATGATTTAGAACTATTATGAGGAACAGATTTTGATGATTAATCAAAATATTTATATAAAATAATTAAAAACTATGTCTAAAAAAGTATGTCCACTAGATGGAGAAAATATAGACTACAAAAATGTAGAACTATTAAAAAAATATATTACAAAATTTGGTAAAATTGTACCAAGATACTATTCAAATGTATCTTTAAAAAATCAAAAAAAATTAGCTAGAGCAATTAAAAGAGCTAGAATTATGGCTTTGATTCCTTTTGTTAAAACATTTGATCCTAATTTTGAAGGGTAATTATCTAGAAAACTCTATATTTCAAAATATAGAGTTTTTTTATTTTATAAGTAAAAAAAATGAAAGTATTAAAAAAAATATTAGTATCTACTATTATCTTATTTATATTTGGGAATCTTGGTATAAATTCTGTACTTTGATATCATCAAAATAATGAATACAAAGAAAGACTCCTAACCTATAAAAATTGAAAAAAATATATAAAAAAAATAGATAGTTTTGTTTGAAAAATTTCATATAAAAAAGCAAAATATTTGGAAGAAAAAGTTTATAAGATTATGGATAATAAAAAAAATATATCTTTCAAAAATTTAACTATATTAAAATATATAATTGAAAAAATAGAAGAAAAAGAATATATTTTAACAAAACAAAATAAAAAAAATATTTCTAAAAACATTTTATCTGAAGATGATATTAAAAAAGTTAATACTGAATTAGTACAAATTCAAAAATCTCTTTTTGAAAAATGAATAGAAAGTCTAAAAGAAAATATGCAAAAGTTTGAAGAAATAACTAGTTATGAAGAAAGAGGAAATCTAGACTTACAAATAAATTCTAAAAATATAACTATTTGAAAATGACAATTTGAGTTAAGATTGATAGACTATATATTTACACATTATTTATTTAATTCTCAATTAAAATCAAAAATTGATACTAAATTAAAATCTACTTCTAGATGAAAAAATAATATAGTAATAGATTTTTCTACTTTTATAGATTATATTGTGAAAGATCAAAAAAAGTATATATTATTAGATAGTATTTTTTTTAGAGATAAAGAAGTAGATAATAACACACAAAAACTTATTGAAAAAATCAAACAATTGGTTGTAAAACATAAATATATTTCTATTGAAGATAAAAAGATAATTAAAGCTTTTAATAATTTTAGACAATTATCCCCTTATAATCTTTTAAAAGAATGAAGAAAAATCATTTATAAACCATTGTTTAAGGCATATAAAAAGGAATGAGATAGATTTTATCTAATTCCCTCTCAAAATCTTTGTTATGCAATTACAAGACTATCTAAAAAATTTGATATACTTGATGATATAAGTTGTAATAAAGCTCAATATGAAGCTCTATTAAAAAAGATTGCTGATTTAAAAATTGAATTCTATATAGATCTTTCAGAAGATAATACTAAAATCGGCTTTAATGTTAATTTTACTAAAGAAGACAAAATAGAGACTTTAAAATGAGATATCTCTTTTTCAGAAACTAATATAGAAGGGCTTAATTTTATATTATTACCAACACAAAAAAGATTTTGATGAGAAGTAATAAATTTAAATTATAAAAGAAATGATTTTCTAAATTTTAATTTTTATGCAGACAAAGAAAAAAGAATAAAATTAATATCAGAGTTAGATAAAGATAATAATTTTAACTTTATTAATCTTGATATAAAAATAGATAATTTTATAACAAAATTAGAATTAAAAAATAACAAAATTATTTGAAAATATAATTATAAATGATATAAAAATAAAATAATTTGAACAATATTTTGACAAACTAATTATAAAAATGCTTTAGATAGTATAAAAATTACTAATGAGATTATAAATTCTTCTAAAAAAATAGCTTCTAAAAATACTACAACTTTTGAATATTATGATGAGTTATTTACTTTTAAAAATACTTTTTTATCAGAATGACTTAAAATTGATTTTACAATTATATGAAAATATTATAATATATTAACTTGATGAAAATTAGAATTGATAGTTAAAGAAAAAGAATCTAAAACAAATCTTAATACTTTTAAGACAAGTTATCACTGACAATTTAAGGAAATCTTAAGTTCTAAGATAACTTTGAAAAATAATATAATAGAAGGAAAGACAATTATTAATTTAAAAAATAAAGAGGATATAAAGATAGTTCATTTATGAGAATATCAAAAAAACTTTTTTGAATTAAATAATAAAATAACTTTTGATAAAAATCCATTTTCTGCTTATATAAAAAAATATAAAACCTTTATGAATTTATATAGAACTAATATTTGAAAACAAAGTGATACATCAGAAAAAATACTTAAAACTGAAATTAATATCAATTTTAAAAATAATACACTTTCTAATATAAATAATCTAAATTTTTATTTAGATTTAATCATAAATAATAATGAAAACTTTAAAATAGAATTGAATAAAAAATCTAATAGAATTTATAAAAAAATATATATTCAGGCTCCATCTGATATGGATACAATTTCTCTAGAAAAAGCACTAAAAAATGAAGAGTCTTATATAAATGAATATTAAGATAAAGTATTATATTATAATATAATTAATAACATAATTCAAAAAAACTTACATTTTTTTTTGACATTTATGTATTATTTAATATGATATGCGAGTAAAAAATAAATATTAACTAAAATAATAAAAATGTTAGGTAAATTAAAGAAAAGAAAAAGATTAAGAGTTCATGGATTCTTAAAAAGAAGTGCTTCAGCTTCAGGTAGAAAAATTTTAAAAAATAGAAGAAGAAGAGGTAGACATCAATTAACAGTTTCATATCCTAAAAGATATCAAGAAATTAATGGTAAATCTAAAATGCATATCATCGCTGGTGGTACTGCTAAAAAAACTCCTTTTGATGGTAAAGGTAACTATATTAAAAGAAAATAGTACTATAAAAAAATCTTTCAGTGAAAGATTTCTAAAATTAGAGATGTTTTATTAAAACATCTTTTTTTTGTTTTAAATATAAAAAATGATTAAAAAAGTATTTAGATTAAAAGAGAGAGAAGTAAAAAAGGTTTTATGAAAATCAAAACCTTTCTTTTCTAGTTGAATTGTTTTAAATAAAAAAATAAATAAAAAAAAGTTCAACAGATTTGCTATAGTTATTTGATCAAAGTCAGTTAATACAAATGTTACAAGAACATTTTTTAGAAGAAAGTTTTATGATAAAATAAAAGATAGTAAATTATTTATTTCAACACTCTCTGTGGAGAAAGAGAATAATATAGAAGACAAATTTTATGATTTTGTATTTGTTGTAAAAAAACAAACTAAACTTGATAGAAAAGATAAACCTACTATAAAAAGCTTTGAAAATGATTTGAATTTTTTAATAAAGAAAGTAAAGTAATAAAAATAAATTGTTTTTAATAAAAAATATTCTTAATAAGAAAATTAAAATTTTAAAAAAAGACAATTTCCATTTAATTTTTAAAATAAAAAAATGAAAAAAATAATAGATTTTATAATAATATTTTTATTAGTATTTCTTATAATGTCAATATTCAATAAAAAGGAGAAAGCTCCAATTATTGATGGTTGAATTATATTATCTACTAACAAATCTGATTATTCTATTCCACCAAGTATAAAATTAAATATCAAAAATTTAACTTGAAAAGAAATAAAATTTAATACTTGTTCAGATATTACTCTAAAAAATAATGGAAATATAATTGATTTTTCAGGATCTGAAATATGTAAAGATATAAAATTAAAATCTTGAAATATAGAAACTGTTAATTATGCTTCAGAATATAAAAAATTAGAAAATTCTTGAAAATATTATTTCTCTGCTAAAATTACAGATAAAGAACCTCTTACAAGTTTTGAGTTAGACAATAGATGAACTATTTCTAAAATATTTATAGCTTTCGTTTATGAACCTATATTAAATTTAATTGATTATCTAATTTTAATAACAGGTTATTCACTTGGTTGGGGAATAATAATTATCACTATAATTGTTAGACTATTCTTAGTTATACCTCAACATAAAATGATGCTTAGTCAGAAAAAACTTCAAAAAGTTCAACCAAAAATAAAAGCTATTCAAGAAAAATATAAAGGTAAACAAGCTATTTTAGGTCAAAAGTTAATGGAACTATATAAAGAAGAAAAAGTAAATCCAATGTGATCTTGTGGTTTTATGTTAATTCAAATGCCGATTCTTTTCGTTTTATATAATGTTATATTAGAAATACAAGATCCAGTAAACTCATATTATCTATATTCATATTTAGAAAAATTTGAAATTCATAGTATTTCTAGTAATTTCTATGGATTAGAATTATTTAAAACAGGTATGGATTTACCAGTGCAATGAGTTATTCTTGCTCTGACAGTTTGAATATTACAATTTCTTCAAATAAAATTATCTCTTGCAGATAAATTAAAAGAAACAAAAAAATGAACTATAATAGAAAAATCTAAAGATTGATTCTGAGCTATGATGCCAGACCCTGAACTAATGAATAAATTTATGCTTTATGGTATGCCTTCTATGGTTACTATCTTCACATTTACATTCTTTGCTTGATTATGACTATATTGGGGAATTTCTACATTCTTTATGATATTTCAACAAATAGTAGTAAATAAAATCATTAAAAAGAAATAATATATATATTAAAAAATATTTTTCTATGTATGTCTATTAAAAAACACTAGAAGTAGTGTTTTTTTTTTGACTATATATCAAATTTTATATACTATTATTAGGTATTAAATTTTAAAATTAACAAATATAACTTATGAAAAATACAATTAAATTATTGGCTGTTACTGGTATAATAGCTTTATCTACTCTATCTGTTTCAGCATATGAAACTGTTGATTGTTCAACAGACGCTGTATTTGATGCTAACTCTTGTAATGTATGTTTTATTGGTAAAGATCAAAAAGAATGAGCAAATTTAGGTCTTATAAAAAGAAATTGGATTAATGATAGTAATTCAGAACAAATCATTTTCACAGAGGAACAAGAAATGCCAATGATGAAAACTTTATCTCCATTAGTTAAATGGGAAGAAAATCCTACAAAAGAAAATTTCTGGAAATATACTAAAGCTTTTAATGCATTATATAATAAAGAAGAAGAATGATATATTTTAGAAAAAGGAAAAAAAGTTGTCTATCTTGAATCTTCTAAAGGATTTGCATATTCTCTAATTAAAAATAAAGAAACTGCTGGAAAAAATATTGGTTTACTTACTTCTCCTATATCAACTCATTCAATCCAATCAAATGGAGAAATTTCTACTGAAGCTGAAATAAGTAAAGAATGTGTTTTATTCAAATCTATTGAAAAAAAAGAAGAAATTAAAATTTTAGAAAAAAAAGAAAAAACTAAAACTTTAACTAAAAAAGAAGATATTAAAAAATTACCAAAAACTGGTCCAGAACATTATTTATTATTCTTACTTGCAATGGTTTTAGGTTTTCTAATATTAAAATCTAGAAAAAAAGCTTAAAAAGCAAATAAAATAAAACTTCATTTTGTCAATTTAAAATGATATAAAAAAAGATAATCAACTTGATTATCTTTTTTTTATGTAGTACTATTTAAACATAAATAATATTTTAATAAATAAAAAAAAATTATGACTAAAGGTACTGAAAACTACATACAAAGTTTTGATGATAATAAGAATGGTAAATTAGATACAAATGAAATGAATAAAATAATATCTAAATTAGAAAAAAAAGGAGATAATGAAGAATTAATAAAAAGATTAAAAGAATATAATGGTAAGCAATTTACACAAATAAGTAAAAAAATAAAAGAATCAATATTATCTGGATTTGATAAAAATGATATTTTAAAAATGTCTGTACTATTAACTAAGCAAGAAGAAGAATATGAAGATGTAGATAGAAAAAATAAAAATAATAAATATTTAACAAAACTTAGTACTTTTCTAAAAGCTAAATTTCAAAAAAGTAGAATAGATCCTGAGATTATTAATAAAGTAGAAATCAAAGGATATAAATTTGAAACAAAAACATATATACCATATAAGAATACATTAGAAGAGATATCAAAGTTTACTCCAACTAATGACCAAAAGAAGAGAATAGAAATATTATCTAAAATGCTTATAGTTTTAGATGATGAGGATAGAATAAGACCAGAAATATTTTCAGAGACTGACTTAAATCTTATAGTTAAGAAATTAACTTATAGTAATCCAAATAGGACTTTTTATAGAAAACTTGGAGTTGATGCATCTTATTGAAATAAAACAAGAGATGCTTTTAATAGTGTTATGAATGACGAAAATCTAAGCCCGAATAGTAATAAACAAAGATTTTATAAAATTTTAGAAAGGTATGAAGGTAAAGATGAAAAATCTCTTACTATAAAAGAGATAAGAGAAATACAAGTAATATTAGTTACAGTATTTAATAAAGATATAACTGTAGCTCGTAAAAAAACAGTTAATAAACTAAAAAAAGACATTGTAGTTGAATCAAATATTAGTAGTTCAAATTCTTATAATAATAAATTTGATGATGAAGAGTGATTTCTTGATAATTATAACTTAGAAATTGTTAGAGAAAAATTTGAGTATAAGAAGAAACCATCAAAGGTTAAAAATAATAATAACTATGATGATAATATATCTAAGTTTATAAGAGATGCTCATAAGACAATTGCAAAAGCTATTTCATCTTTGAAAGCTATTTCATCTTTGAAATCTATTATTAATGATGATAATGATGATAATGATACAGTTGCAGCAGAAGATAATCTTCATACTATTTCTAATGATGAATTGAATAAGACTAATCTATTTAGAGATGAAAAAATAGATAAAGTATTAAAAAGTGCTACAGATAAATATACAGAACAAGATGAACATACAAAACAAGATAAACATACAGAAAATAAAGATATAAATATTTCTAATGATGGATGAAGGAGGATTCGTCCACTTAGAGATTTTGAAAAAAATAAAATTTTAAAAGAAATATTTAAAAAGAGTAATGTATTAACAGTAATAAATAATACTACTACTACTATATCATCTGAATTAAATAATACTATTATACCATCTAAATTAAATAATACTACTATATCATCTAAATTAAATAATACTATTAATGATAATCATTTAAAACATTTGTTAACAAATTATCAAGGTAGATCTATTGATGAATTTTCTTATAATATAATCAAAAAAATTAATGAAAAAAAATCTATTGACCAAACTAAACCAATAGAAGATTTAACAAATAGTTTTGATGAGTTTGATGCAGCTCTTAATCTTATTAATAATAGTAACACTACAGAAGAACCAATAAAAAGAAAAGATCAAGAAATTATTATTACAAAAGAAAATATAAAAGAATTTAAAAAAATTGATGAACAATTTTCATTAATTAATGAAAATACAACACAAGAGGACAAAAAGAATTTCATTAATCAATGTTGAATATTTTTTAAAGAAGTATGATATGATATGAATATTTATATGAATACAGGTACAGGTACGTTTAAATATGATATGTTAGTAAAAGCTTTTAAAGATTATAAATTTAAAATAAAAAAACTAGAAAAAACAACACAACCAAAAAATCTAGAAACATCAAAAGAAACAATCAGTTTTACAGAAACTGATATAAGGAGATTTTATAATTTAGAAAGAGGATATGGTTGATTAAATGAACCATTAGAATCAGATACAGAAACAAAACAAAAAATAAAAAGATGATGAATATTTTTATATAGAGCTTTTCTTACTAAAGTATGATTTGAGGGTCTAGAAAGAAATAGGAAGAATAATCTTATTTTAGATGATGACTTACAAAAAGCTTATAAAGCTTATAAAAAAATGTCTGAAAATTCTGAAAAGTATAAAATTTTTGAAGCTGTAAATAACATTAGACACGATGCTGAAGATTTAAGTGCCAATTTTAAAGCTACAAATGAAATAAATAGATGGCTAGAAGATTATACTTTTAGAAATAAAGCTTGATATTCAATAGAATCTGCAATTAGAAAACTATCTGGTAAAGATAAATTTTCAGAAATACAAAATGTACCAGATGGAATGAAAAGTATAAAAAAGATGGAAACAATGTCAAAAATGGAAAAGAAATTGTTAGAAATACAAAATAGAGCAGATAATATAAAAAAGAAATTAGAAAAATCATGAAATAGAAAAAAGGTAGAGGATGCTATAGACTTTTTAGGAATGAGTAATTCTGAAACTGATAAAGAAGACAGTGATGAGGGATTTATATCAAATGAAGCAAAGGACACAATGAAAGATGCTTTCTTAAAAACATATCCTTGGATAATTGGTTGGTATATCTGAGACATACCATTATCATGTAATAAACATCTTATGCCTGGTGCTGATATGGATAAAGCAGTTAAATTTAATGAATGGATAAAGGGTGATATGAAAGACACTTTTGAAGAATACTATAAGGAAAATAAATGAAACAAGATTAATATTCTTGGAGATCAATATAAATTGAGAGAAATTATTACAAAAATTCAATCTCTAGAAAATAAAAAATTTATAAAAGACTTAGAATATCCTTTACCTAAATTAAAAGAAGATGTAAATGTTCTATTAAATGATTATATTGAATATAGATTACTTCCAGATATAGAAATAATGAAGGAAGGTTCATTTCATCTTTTCGAACGTAAAAATTTATTCAATGATTTTTTCCATCTTACAGATACAAAAGCTACTACTATAGATAATTTATTAAAAGAAATAAAAAATTCAGATACAGCAACAGATATTAAATTTGAATATGCTAAAGAAATTATAAAATTAATTATAAAAGAAGGTGATATAAGTAAGACAGTTACAAATGATCAAGATAATAATGTTGATTATATGTGAGAAGTTTTTACTCAAAATGAAGCAATAGATAGTATTGGTTGGCTTTATGAAAATAATTTTGGTGAATTAAGTATATTATTTTCTTCAAAAGATATTCAATGATTTCTTGATACTACAGGTATTAAAGATAGTGATAAGATAGTAATAAAAGTATTATATAAACTTATTAAAGAAAAGAATACAAAAGAAATAACAAGAATAATATCTGATATCAGAAAGAAATTAAAAGATGTTGTTCAAACAAAAAATACATATCAAATAGAATTTACTGAGAAAGAATTAGAAAATGTAAAAAAGGCTTCATGATTAGATTCTAAAATATGGGATAAGAATTCATCTTCAAGATATATAAAAAATGCAATAAAAAATAATGAATTAAGAGGAGATGAAAATATTGCAAAAACTATTGAAAACTTTGGAAAAGAAATTGGAGAAAATGGAGAATTTAGAGAATTACCTCCAATTAAGAGAGTATACAATTTCTATAATGAATGAAAAGAAGTAACTGTGAATGTTGAATATAATGTATATATGAATTCAAAAACTGAGAAAATAATGTCAATACCAAGTTCTGTTGAATTTAGTGAAAATCTTAAGGAATTTAATTCTAAAACAAATATTGCAGTTGATGGTAAAATGCCATTAACACTTTTCACTCATAAATATATTAGAGACATATATGACAAATTATATGACAAAGTTCTTGGAAAAGATGATGTAGGTAAGATAAATACAGGTAAAACAGTCGATACTAGTAAAAGTGATAGTACTACAAAAGCTCTAGTAGATAAGATAAAATCAAAATGAGGAGGAGCAAACCCTGGTACTGGGAGCACTTGAGTAGGTGGGGGTAATATAGATTAATAAAATAAAAAAAATATGTTAATAAATAAAAAAATATTAATCATTTGTCTTTCATTATTTATAATATCATCTTGTGATAATATTATAAATAAAGAAAAAAAAGAAATAAAAAAAGTTTCTAATGTACAAATAGAGAAAAAACAAAATATCAATCAAAATTTGATGAAAGGAAATAAAATAAGTTCTATCTGAAGAGAAAGTATTTGAAAATGAAATATTTGAGGATGAACTACAGAGTTAGAATAAGATTAATTAATAACAAATTATTATGAAAAAAATAATAAAACAGTTTATTGTGTTCTGAATAATATTGATTTTATCTTTATGACAAGTAAATGCAACAGTAGAAAATTCTCCTAGTGAAAAACTAAGACACGGTTATCAATATAAATTTCAAAATATATTTAATAATAGGACAAGTCATAATCAAAAAATTAGAAGATATGAATATAGACTTATAGAAAAGAATGATTATAATTGAAATTGAAGTGATAATGATGCTTTTACTTTTACACAAAGAATTAAAAATGTTCATTGAATAGTAAAACCGATGACAAAAGAATCACCCTATGTTATTTATGAAATGAAAGATTATTATAAAATAAAATATCATCCATTAAAAAGAAAAAAAAATAATATAGAACTTCAATTTACTATAAAATATTTAGATAATGTTAATGATAATTCAACATTAACAACTCATATCCAAAATACACCATATGAAATAACTTGGTGTGGTGATTGAATAAGAGATGATTATATTGATAAATATTCAGGTGGCAGAATAAAAGAAATTTGTGATCCAAATGATCCACAAAAAGTATGATTTTGAAATGGTGGTTGTGATCCAACAACTTGTACACCAATTAAAGGACCTGCTTGTAATTCTATTAAAGTTACACCTGATGTGTGAACTGCTACAGTAGATAGTACAGTATTATGTACTGGTTATAAAGTAGATACATTCAAAATTGATTGTGGAAATTGACAAATTTTTAAATGAAAATGAAAAAAATCTGGAACTGAAATATTTACTAAAACTTGTAACTATACTACTTGAGGAATATATACTCCAACTTGTTATGTAGATGATAAAACAAATTTTGCTTGTCAAGATGATGTACAAATATCAAGTAAATGAATTGGAATAAGTTTAGTTAAAAGTGATGATAATACAAATGACCTTGATACAATATTATGATGAAATGATTCTCAAACTATCTATGTAGGAGATAAAGCAATATTTAAAATTGCAGTTGATAATATATGATGAGAGGATTTAAAAGATATTGTTATTAGTGATAAATTATGAGCTAATTGTGCTTGAACTTTAACTTTACCAAATACTATTCCTGCAACTTGGAAATGATTTTTAGTATATTGAAAATGAGATCATAATGATAATATATTACAGTCAGGTGAAAAATTTTATTATACTTGTGAGGTAGAAAATACTCAAAAAGATTATATAAATATAGCTTGAATAACTGCAAAATGAAATAGTTCAAATACTTCTGTTTCAGATGATGATACAACAAAAATTGTTTTGAAAAAACAACAAGATTGTGAAGCTACAACTACAGGTTCTCAAAAATCAGCTATAACATCAACTACTAAAGGTTTATGTAAAGATACTTTAGAAAAAGTTATAAATTTTAAAGCTATAACTAATTGAAATATAATAAACTATCTTTGGAGTTGTAAGGATACAAAGGTTGTTCATACTAAAGGTAACTGTAATGCTAATTATAAAATAATTAATAATTGAAATAGAAGATGAAGTAGTGATGCTCACGGTTGAAGTGTTCCGGAATGTTATTCTATTGTTAGAGGAGATAATAGTGATAAATATACTTGTGAAGTAAATAGATCAACTTATTGAATGTGATGAACTATTTGAATGGATTGTAATTCAGATTGAATTTATGAACAAGTTGCTACTGTAGATCATTGATTAACTGAACATAATGGTAGATATACAGCCACATTTACTTGTGCACCAAGTCAAAATGCAAATTGAGATATAATAATGGCAAAACCACAATGTGATATTCAAAGTTTTGTTGTTGCTGCTAATCAAAAAAATGGTTGGAAATTAAATTCAAATAAAGAATGTGTTTATAAAACACCACTTTGTTGAGATGGAATTTTACAAAAAAATAATGGTGAAGAATGTGATTGATGACTGACTTGAAATGATACATGTACTGCACAGTGTAAATTGAAACTTAAAGATCCAACATTAACATTTAATGATAATTCTATAGAATGATGATATGTTGAAATTACTACAGTAAATAATTTTGCTGTTGGTAATAAACAAAATATTTTTAGAGGAAATACTGGAGGAAATCCTTGAGGAAATCCTTGAGGGTTGATTGAATATTATGATTTTGATACTGAGAATTCAAATAATAGTGCATTAATGATAAAAAATACCTGAAGACAACCTATATATCTTAATGATTACCTATGTATTTATGATAGATGAAATAAAGATAAAATAGAGTATTCAGATAGTAATTATGATTGATTGGATAGAGATATTGTAAGTTGAGATAATGAATATTGTGAATCTCAAGTTATTTGATATTTGTTTCCAAATGAAACTAAATATTTTAGAACAGCTTCTTTAAAAAATAAAATGAAATGAAATACATCTGGTTTTTGAGATAAAACTTTCAAAACATCTCATCTTGTATTAACATTAAAGGATAAAGATAATTCAGATACTTATGATTGGTCTCCTATCCTAGCTGGTCATATCTTTGTTACAGTTGCTAAACCAACTATCTCTAGTCAATGATGATGAACTACTTATATAGCACATTCAAGTAAAATTTCTAATATATGAGAAATTGCAAAAAAAGTAAAAAAAGTTTGAGAGGATAATCAAATCACTACAAATATTAATACTAAACAAACAAACTTTACCGCTACTGTAATTTGAGATTGAAATGATTTATCTAATATAAATACTGTTGATAATATTTCTATAATAAAAGATACTCAGGAAGAATCTACAAAATTTGAATCTTGATCAACTGATCTAGTGGAAGATTCTAATAATTCAAATGGTAATACATCTTGAAATATAGATGATTTTGGAGATTTTAGATGACTAGAAGATGTATATCTTGTCAAAGATAAGAATATTACATTATCTTGAAATTTTACAGAAAATTCCACTTATATTATAGAAAATGGTAATTTAACTATTGATGATGATATAACGGCTAATACTAATATCGCATTTATCGTAAAATGAGGTGATATTATAATAAACTCAAATGTTAAAAAAATGAAATGAACTTATATTTCTATCTTAAAAAATAATAATTGAGGTAATATTAAAGCTGATATAGACACTAATGAAAAGTTAACTATTGACGGTTCTCTATATGGTGATTTAACAGACTTAACATCTAAAAGAACTCACATTTCTATAGATGATAATGGAAATATAAATGTATGAACATTGATTAGATTTGGTTCAAATCTTTTCAAAAAACCAGCTCCATTTATTTGACAATTTATATGAGAATATATTAATAGTCAAAAAATAGCAGATTAAAAAAGTGAAAATATAAAAAGATATAAATTAGATTAATTTATATCTTTTTTTTTGTATATAGAAATAATTTATGAAAAAGATTTGAAGAAAATGTTTTAGATAGTATACTAAAAATAATTTAAAATGAATTTGTAAAAATAATTTATAAAATATATATGAAGGTAATAATATTAGCAGCAGGAAAATGAACAAGACTTGCACCAATTACAGATACTATTCCAAAACCAATGATTAGTATTGCTTGAAGACCAATTCTAGAACATACTATCGAAAATATCTATACTCAAGTTGATGAAATAATTATTGTGATAAAATATTTGGGAGAAATTATTTCCAATTATTTCTGAGATAATTTTAAAGGTACAAAAATTTCCTATCATATTCAAAATAATGAAAAATGAACTGGGGCTGCAATTAGATGAATAAAATTTAATGAGGATTTTTTACTTATAAATTGAGATTCAATTTTTGAAAAAGAAGATTTAGATAATATAATTAACAATAAAAATTATTGAGCTTTAGTTTTGGAAACAGAAACTCCTGAAAAATATGGAATTTTTAAACAAAACTCTAATAAATTTGCAACAAAAATTGTTGAAAAACCGACTGAATTTATTTGAAATTTAGCAAATCTATGAGTATATAAATTTTCTTCTAAAATGCTTGAACTAGTTGACAAAATTGAGTTATCAAGTAGATGAGAATACGAAATAACTGATGCTATAAATTTATTTTTAAAATCAGAAGATTTTGAATTATTAAAATTAGAATGAGAATTTATTGATGTTGGTTATCCAAAAGACATAAAAATAGCAGAAAAAAAATTAAAAGAAATCTTATATAAAAAACCAGAATTTTGAAAATATAATATTATTAAAAAGTTTTGAGAATATTCAATTTCTTTATGAATTCCTAAAAATCAAATAAAAAAAATTATAGATTTTTCTCAAGATAAAACTGATATTGCTATGATAAAAGGAACATGAGATTTAAGAAGGTTTTCAAGTATAGAAAAATTTGAAAAATGGTATAATACAAAAAGTAGATTTTTGTTTTGCTTATTAGAAAAAAATAATAAAATAGCTGGGATTTGGTGGTGAAGACTAACTAACTTTCCAAAAATAAATACCATTACAGATAAAAAAGTATATGATATTATAGTAAATGAAAAAGAAAATATTCATACTAGTGGAGTTAGAATTTATCCAGAATTTAGATGAAAAGGTTTATCAAAAATAATTTTTAATTCAGAAACTTTTTATAGAAATATCTTTCCAAAAGCACTTATTTGTATAGATATTGAAAAAGAAAACATAGCTTCTCAAAAGGCTTATAACAAAAAAGAATATAAATATTTTGCTACTTGAAAAAATGATAATGAAAGTACTTGAACAAGTACAGATAGAATGATTTATATTTCTTTTCCCGAAAAATAATAATAAAATAAAATGCTACAAAATAATAAAATAAATATAACAGTAATTGGTGGTTGAAGTGGAACTTTTAATGTTCTCTATGGTTTAAAAAATACTCATTGTGAGTCTGAACAAAACTTGGCTGCTATTATTGCTATGACAGATTCTGGTTGAACAACTGGTGAAATTAGAGATAAATATTGAGTTTTACCTGCTTGAGATATTAGAAGGTGAATTGCTGCTTTAGCAGAAGATACTGGTTTTGTAAGAAAATTTTTTGAATATAGATTTGATGGTGAAGAGTGAGTAATTTGATGAAATAAAATGTGAAATATAATTCTTTGAGCATTGGAAAAAATAGAGTGAAGTTTTAATGAATGATTAAAACAGGCTCATAAAATGTTTAAAGTAAAATGAAAAGTAATTCCTGTTACTTTAGAAAATGTTCATTTATGAGTTAAATTTGAGGATTGAACAGAAATTATTTGAGAAAAAAATATTGATGTTTCAGAAAAAAATCCTTGAGAAAAAACTCATAATACTGATCAAAATATAACAGAAGCTTTTTTAGTTGGTTGAAAATGAAAAATCAATCCTGATGCTACTGAAGTCATAATTTCTTCAGATATTATAATTATAGGACCTTGAGATTTTTATACTAGTATTATTCCAAATTTACTGTCTCCTTGAATGAAGGAAGCCCTAGCAAAAACTTCTGCCAAAATTGTTTATGTTTGTAATATTATGGCTGATAAATGAGAAACAACAACTTATGAATTACCAGATTTTATAAATAATATTGAAAAATATATTTGAGAAAATATTATTAATTATGTCTTAGTTAATAATTGAGAAATTTCAGAATATTTAGCTAAAAAATATAAAAAAGAAGAAGGTAAAAAAATTGTAAAAGTTAAGAAAAGTATGGATTTTTCAAATAAAAATTATAAAATTATTGAAAGAGATTTTGTTGATGAAAGCGATTATGTAAGACACAATCCTTCAAAATTAGCAAAAGCTATTATTGATATAACAGAAGGTTGGATAAAATAAAAAAACTAAATTTATTTATAAAATTTAGTTTTTTATTTTTTGATATTCTCAAGATTTATAATCATAATGTTTTGTTTCATCATTAAAAAAATAAATAATATTTAGATCTTTGTCACTTTGAGGATCAGTTGGGAGAAAATTAATATATTTCTCTTTAAATAATTCTTGAGCAGTATATGAATTTCTTCATATTTTTTCTTTAAATTTTTTATCTGCTAATTCAATATAATTTAAATTTATTTCTCTTACTGCTTTATTTAGATAATTTATACAAGAAATATTATCAGAGATTTTTTGACTTTTATTTTTAGAGAAAAGTTTATTTCTAAAAAATTCTATTTGCTTTATAAAAAATGAATCATTTCTCAAAATAAGTTTTCAATTAATATTTTTTGAAGATTTTATTAATTCTTTTGAAAATTCAGAACAAATTTTATTGTTATCTTCATTTTCAGAAGCCATATTTAAGAACATAAAAAATGCTTTTTTTCTTTCTCATCATTTTCATTTCATAATAGCAGCCATTATTTTGGCTCACTCAATTGCATCATCATTAGCAGAGGCTACTGTATAATAGAATGAAGATTTTTTAGGTTGTTTTAAATAATGATAATATATAAAAGCTAAGTTATAAGGTATTTTATAACTTTTACAAGGATTCCTAAATTGAAAATCATCTTCCAATTTAACAGAATCTTTTTTATTTTCTAAATATCTTATTTTATCTGTATCACAAAAATTTTTTATTCATTTTAATCATATATTTACTGCTTGATTCATATTTTTACTCTGTTCCATTTGTGATAATTTTTCATATCTTTTATTATATGAGGGTAATAATAATTCTCATATAATATATGGATGTTCAAAATTTGGATTTAATTCTGTTATTATATCAAGTATTGAATATAGATATTTTTTGTATTCTGAATTTATAGCATTTCATCAAATATACTGTATTGTATCTAACCAATATAAATCAGCTTTTAAATTCTTAAATCAAAATGAAGTATATTTAGCAATTTCTTTAGTCGGAAGATTTTCAGGATGTTTTACTATATTTAATTTTATGCTTTTTAATTTAACATAATTTTTATGATTTATTAAATAAAAACTTATTAAAGATAGAATTAATAAAAGAATTAAAAATATTTTTTTTATTAATGTTTTATTTTTTTTTATAGACATATTTTATTTAAGTAAAATCTAAATTCAATTTCAATCAATATCAATTGATAATTTTGTATTTTTTGTTTTTTTAATATCTTTCTTTAGATATAAAAACATTTTTCTGTTTTCAGCACTTCATCTACTTTTTGATATTATATTATCATATTTTCTAGAAATATAACTATGAATTTTTTTTCTATCATATGGAGATAATATTCATAATTCATATTCTCCTCAATTATTTAATAAACTTTCTATTGATTTTTCAACTCTAGAATATAATTTATCTTCATAACTTTTGTAATAATCATTAATTTTAAGTTTTATTTTAATATCTTTGTCAAATATATTTGAAATACAAATTTTTAATATTTTTTGTAAAGAATCTATTGTTTCTCAATTTTTTCAAATTAATAATGTTCAGTCTAAAGAATTTAATTTTATACAATAAAATAAATCATTTTCATTAGATATTTCTAAGTTTGTTATATTTATTTCTAATTGAGAAAAAAATCTTGTACTATATTCTAAAATTTTATTTTTCATTATATTAAAAAAATTAATAATATTTCATTTTTTATTATACTTATAACTTTTTTTTTTCAAGTTTTTATGATTATTATGGTATTATTTTTTGACAAAATGGAAAAAAACACTATATTTTTATGAATTATAATTAATAAAATAAACTAAAATAAATAATGGTAAATAAATCAGACAAAAATATACAAAAAAATGTAGAAAAAAATGTACAAAAAGCAACAAAAAATGTAAAAAAAGTGGAAAAAAGTGTACAAAAAGTAGAAAAAAATAATATAGATGATTATTATAAAAAAGTTAATAATAATGGTAATAAATCTGAAAAAGATAATAGTTCAGTTAAAAAACCATTAAAATTTAAGGCAAAGAAAAAAGTTTTTAAAAAGAAAGAAACTTCAAAAAAATCAGTTCCTAAAACAGCAGAAACTATTGCAGCAAATGTAGATAAAAGAGTAGCAAATTTAAACAAAAAATTTGCTAATATGAATAAAGAAGAATCTTGAGAAAATAGAAATCCTCAAAGAAAATCTTTTGAAAATAGTAATAACTGAAATTTTAAAAAAACAGATAAAAATACAAAAAAACCTTTTCATCAAAAAATCTGAGTTGTTAAAAAACAAGAAAGTGATGGATCTTATAAAAAATGAAGAGATGAAAATTTTAAAAGAGATTTTAAAAAACCTTTTACAAAAAATAAGAGTAATGAAGGAACAGATTCTGGATTTAAAATTAGAGGAGAAGATAATAATAGAAGACAAAATTTTGGACAAGATAAAAAAAGATGAGCTGGGAAAAGGTATGATAATAAAAAAAGTGCTTTAAAACCATATAATAAATGAAGAAAATATAATTCTATTCAAATTGAAGATAATGGTTTTTCAAGAGCTAAATCTAATACAAATAAAAAAATAGAAAAAAATGTTGAAGATATTAAACAAAATTTAAAAATAAAAACAGGTGAAATAGTAACTGTATGAAATGTTTTAACTTTAAAAGAATTATCTGAAAAAATTGGTATAAATTTAGTAAAACTTATTGCTGAATTTATGAAAAACTGAATGATGGTAAATATTAATTCAAAAATTGATTTTGATTCTGCAAGTATTATAGCTGAATCTTTTGATATAAAACTTAAGAAAGATGATTCTGATTGATTAAAAGTTGAAGATTTAATGACAGGTAATATATCTGATTTATTAAAAGAAGATGATGATGCAGAACTTACAGAAAGACCTCCTGTAATAAGTATTATGGGACATGTTGATCATGGTAAAACTTCACTTTTAGATAAAATTAGATCTATTTGATTAAATGTTACTGATTGAGAAGCTGGTTGAATTACTCAAAGTATTTGAGCTTATCAAGTTGAAAAAGAAGGTAAAAAGATCACTTTTTTAGATACTCCAGGTCATGAAGCTTTTACAGTTATGAGGGCTAGATGAGCAAAGGCAACAGATATTGCTATTTTAGTTGTAGCTGCTGATGAATGAGTTAAACCTCAAACTATAGAATCAATAAATCATGCAAAAGAAGCAGATATTCCTGTTATTGTTGCTATAAATAAAATGGATAAAGAAGGAGCTAATCCTGATCATATAAAGGGACAATTATCTGAGAATTGATTAACTTCAGAAGATTGGGGAGGAGATACTCCTATGATTCCTGTTTCTGCAAAATCTGGTTTTGGTATTGATGAATTATTAGAAATAATTTTATTAACAGCTGAAATAAAAGAACTTAAAGCAAATAAAAAGAGAAATGGAGTTGCTACTATTATTGAATCTCACCTTGATTCTAAATTAGGTCCAGTTTCTACAGTATTAGTTAATACAGGTACTATTTCTAAATGAGATCAAATAGTATGTAATGAAAGTTTTTGAAAAGTAAAGATTTTGAAAAATTTTGAAAATAAAAATGTTAAAATTGCATGACCTTGAGATCCAGTTTTAATTGTTTGACTAGATAGTGTTGCTTGATGATGAGATATCATACAAGTTGTAAATGATGCTCATACAGCTAAGAAAAAAGCTGAAGAATATAGAGATATTATTCTTGCTAAAAAAAGAAATGAAGTATCTTGACTTGAAGTTCTAATGTCTAGAATTAAAGCTTGATCATTAAAACAATTAAAATTAGTAGTTAAAACAGATTCAAATTGAAGTTTAGAAGCTTTAAAAGTTGCTTTGGCTAGACTATCAACACCTGAAACAAATGTTGCTGTTATCCACTCTTGAGTTGGTAATATAACAGAATCTGATATTATAATGGCTAGTTCTTCTAAAGCTATCTTAATTTCATTTAATGTTGAAATTGTTCCAACTGCTAAAAATACTATAGAAAAAGAAAAAGTTGAATATATAGAATCAAAAGTTATCTATCATATTACAGAGAAAATTGAAAAAATTGTATCTGGTATGCTTGACCCTAAGGAAATTGATATTGAACTTTGAGAAGCTAAAGTATGATGAATTTTCTATACTTCTAAAGATTTTATGGTTATAGGTCTTATTTTACAACCAGACAATAAAATTGAAAATGGTGCTAAATTAAGAGTAATTAGAAAAAAATCTAAAATCTGAGAATGAAAAATTGAGTCTTTAAAATCTTGAATTGAAGCAGTTAAAGAACTTGAAGGACCAGTTGAATGTTGAATTAAATTTGTATGAAACGTAGAAGTTGAAATGTGAGATTATATCGAAATTTATAAAACAATTATTGAGAAATAGAAAAAGATGTTTCAAAAAAAACATCTCTACATTGTAGAGACCTTTCTCTGAAAGGTCTTTTTATTTTCTGGATTCGCCAAGTGGTAAGGCAAGGGACTCTGAATCCCTCATCATAGGTTCGAATCCTATATCCAGAACCATTTAAAATTATTTTTTGCAAAAAGATATTTTTTTTATATACTATATAAAAATATTTGATAAAATAAAATTAATGATTGCTTTTTTACAATGAAAAATATTAGAATTAGATTATACAAAAATAGTAGTATTAACAGTCTCTTGAGTAGGTTATGAAGTTTTAATTAATGAATTAATATTTGCTAAGATATGAGATAAAAAAGAAATAGAATTATTTATTTATCATCACAGAACAGAAAATTCTCAACTTCTATTTTGATTTATAGATAAAGAAGAAAAACAAATTTTTGAAGAATTAATAAAAGTTAATTGAGTTGGTTGAAAAGTTGCTCTAAATATTTTATCTATATGATTAACTAGATTAGTTGATGCAATCACAACAGCTGATAACAAAACAATTGAATCAATAAAATGAATTTGAAAAAAATGAGCTAGTAAAATTATTTTGGAATTAAAGGATTCTGAAATTATAAAAAAATATTCAAATATTTCTTGAAATGAAAAATCAGAAATAAAAATAGAGAATTTTGATATCTCACAAAAACATCAAGATGTAATAAATACATTAGTAGCTATGTGATATAAAAAAGAAGATATAGAAAAAACTCTGGTAAAGATACCAGAGTCTATAAATTCTATAAACGATATAATTCCATTTATAATTAAAAATATATAAATGGGATTATTTTTTTAATGTTTCAATTATCTTAATGTATATCAATCTTTTTTTCCAATTAAGATTATTATCTTCTAATAAAATATTTATTTTATTAGATATTCTATCAAGTTTATTATCAGAAAATTTATTAAAAATATTTTTTATTTTCTTCCAATCATATTCTTCTAACTCTTTTTTAAAATCAACTATTTCTAAATAACTTATTAATTTATATCACTTTGTCTCATCTTTCAGTTCATTTATAAGTTTTGGAATAATTTTATTATAAATATTTTTTCAAGGACAAATTGTTCATTTTCAATCTCTATGTCCTACTATAGGATAATAATAGTTTGTTTTCAATCAATTTTTACATTTTTTTCAATAACATTCTCTATGATAGGGAATTTTATTATTCATATTAATTCAATATTTTTTAGCAAGATAACTTACCAATTTTTTTAAACTTTTATATTGTTCCTCAGTTAATTCTCTTTTTTCATAATTTCACATTATAGAAATTCAAACTGTTGAATAATTATTCCAAGTATCATGAGCTCCTACTACATAATCTCAACCTGCTCTTCATAAAAATATCTCTCAATTATATCATATAATATAATGATACCCAACATCTCCCCATTGTCTTGTTAGAGAATGATATTTATAGATATTTTTCATTCCTTCAAAGCTATCTTTATACTCGGAATAAGTATGATGAATTACAATATTTTTTACATAATTTGTTTTTAAAACTGCCCAAGCTAATTTTTTTCCTCATTCATATTTATTGTATTTAACTATTTTGATATATTCTCAAAAATTATGAGTTAAATAATGATTCATTTTTTTTATTTTTTCAGCATTTCTTTTATTTCTGGATAAAATTTCTTTTTTCTTTATTGTAGAAATCTTTTTATATTTTGTTTTTCAAAGTTTACTAGATTGTCATCTTTTAAAAATAATTTTTTTCCAATATTTAGAATCTTGATATCTATATTCCTCATCTGCACCCCATTCTGACCTATTGTAGATTTTTAATTCATTACTGGCATTTACATTAGAAAAACTAAGAAAAATTAGTAAGAAAACAATAAAAGCTTTTAACATAAGTTTATAATTAAGTATAATAAAATCATTATACTTATTATAATTTAAAAATCAATTTAGTTTGTTTACTTCAATATTGACTAGTATATTTAAAAATCAAAAAAAAGCAGAATGTATTTTTCATACACTCTACTTTTTATAAAAAATGTTTTTTATTTTTTATTTCTTTTTCTTTCTCATTCTTTTAAGAATTTTTTTCTTAATCTAATAGATTCAGGAGTTATTTCAACATATTCATCTTCTGAAATATAATCAATAGCTTCTTCCAAACTCATTATTTTTGGTGGAGTTAATTTTAATGCTTCATCTGTACCAGATGCTCTAACATTAGTTAATTTTTTATTTTTAGTAGCATTTACAGATAAATCTTGATCTTTTGAAGATTCACCGATAATCATACCTTCATATAATTCAGTAGTAGCTTTAATAAAAATTGTACCTCTATCTTGAAGATTAAATAATGAATAAGCCATAGCTTTACCATTTTCCATAGAAATCATTGAACCTCTAGCTCTTTTTTCGATAGCACCTTTATATGGAACTAATTCTTCAAAACTACTTGAAATAAGACCTTCACCTTTTGTCATAGTAGTAAATTCAGATTTGAAACCTAATAAACCTCTAGTTGGAACCATAAATTCTAATGAAACAATTCCATTATCTTCAATCATATTTGTCATTTCACCTTTTCTTTTACCTAAAGCTGCAATAACTGAACCCTCATCACCTGATGGAACTGATATACTTACTTTTTCTAATGGTTCCATTTTAACACCATCAACTTCTTTCATAATTACAATTGGAGCACCAACTTGTAATTCAAAACCTTCTCTTCTCATTGTTTCAATAAGAACTGATAAATGTAGTTCTCATCTACCTGCAACTTCAAAGTTTTCACCACTTGTAAAATCAACTTTCATACCAACATTTGTTTCTAATTCTTTTTCTAATCTGTCTCTGATTTGTCTAGAAGTAACTAATGTTCCTTCTCTACCTGTAAATGGAGAATTATTTACTAGAAATTCCATTTTTAAAGTTGGTTCATCAATAGTAATAGCTGGCATTGGTTCAGCACCTTCAACACTTGAAAGAGTTTCACCAACAAATATATCAGCAATACCTGCAACAGTAATAATATCACCAGCAAGAGCTTCAGTAGCTTCAACTTTTTCTAAACCTTCATTAGTAAGAATTTTAGTAAGTTTACCTTTTCTTTCAACACCATTATTATCAGTAATGAAAATATCTTGACCAATTTTAGCAACCCCTTGGTAAACTCTACCAATACCTAGTCTTCCTAAGAAATTATCAAAACCAAGATTAGCAATTTGCATTTTAAATGGAGCTTCAGCATCATTATCAGCTTCTTTAACATTTTCCATAATATAATCTAAAAGTGGAGTAATATCTTTTTTCTCATCATCTAAATTTCTATAAGCTATACCTTCTCTAGCAATAGCATAAACTGGTTCATTTAGTAATTCTAATTGTTCATCAGTTGCTCCTAATTGAACAAATAAATCAAATAATTGATCAATAACCCAATCTGGTCTAGCAGATGGTTTATCCATTTTATTAATTACAACAACTGGATGAAGACCAAGTTCAAGAGATTTTTTAAGTACAAATTTAGTTTGAGGCATAGGCCCTTCATAAGCATCTACAACTAAAGCAACAGAATCAACTGTTCTTAAAACTCTTTCTACTTCTGAACCAAAATCAGCATGTCCTGGAGTATCAACAATATTAATTTTATTACCTTTATAAGTAATACCAGTATTTTTTGAATAGATAGTAATACCTCTTTCTTGTTCTTGAGCATTAGAATCCATAGCTCTTTCTTCTAAACCTTTTCTTTCATCAAAATTATCATCAGCTTTTAAAAGTTCATCTACTAGAGTAGTTTTACCATGATCTACATGGGCAATAATTGCAATATTTCTAAATTTTTTGATATCAGACATATTTTATAATTATGTTAATTAAAATAATACAAAAATTAAGGCTAGAAACACTTATCTAGTCTTAAGTTTTTATAATTAAATATATTATATTAATAAAAAAATAAAAGCAAATAATATTTATGAAATATTATTTGCTTTTAGCAAGAGTGAGGTATTTTTTATTTAACTATAATTTCTTCAAATTTAGAATGTGCTTTAATATTTCAATTATACATTATATATGCATTAACTGGTGGATATATAAAATTTCACTTAAAATTTGGTGTGATTATATATTCAAATTTTAGTTTATCATCTGAAGAATAATTGATATTTACAAATATTTTATCTTTTAAATATTTAATATAATTTGAAGTTTGAGACTTCATATTTCATTTTTCTAATTTGGGATGTATTATTGTAAAACCTAACGGAATATAATCTTCTAATATAATATTTTTTCTTTCTTTTTTAGAATCAAAATTTAGAGTAATTAATATTTTGTATTTACTTCATTTTTTGTATATTCAATTGGTAACTTTTTTAAATTTATTTTTATCTAATATTTCATAAATTGTTCTATTAATTTTTATTCAACTGAAATTTTCTTTTATATCTAATTTATTTTCTGGAACAATTTCTACAATCAAATTAGTAAAGATATCTTTTCAAGATAAAATAAAAGTTGTCAGTTCAATATAGTCCTCTTTATATTGTATTATATCATCTAAAATAAATTCTTTTTTAATTATATCAGGTTGTTTCTTTCAAAGATAAAATCTTTTATTTCTATTATGAATTGTTCATATAGAAAATGCAAATTTAGAAGAAGAATTATTTAAATATTTTTTAATATATTTTGTAAAAGCTATAAAAGTATTATTTTTAGCAATTGTAGAATAATAACGGCTAGACCAGTCTATATTATATAATTCTTTAATATATTTTGTAATAGTTTCCTGATTATATCAGTAATCAATTAACATTGAGGTAAATAGAGCTTTGTCACTTTTATCGGACCAATATCAAGAATTTGGTTGTTTAGTATTTAATATTTTTATTATTTTTTCTATATTTTTATCAATTTCATTTTTATTTTCTTTTTTATTCCAATTCATTAATCCATAAGTATATGCTATTAAATTGTGTCTTGAAAACTTAGTTTTATCAACTTGTTTTAATAATTTATTATATATTAATTCTGCTTTTCATAATTTACTAAAAGTGTAAAAGAATTCTACTTTATTAATATTATTAGTAATATTTCAAATTTTTTTTTCCAAATATTTTGTAGCATTGTTTATCATTTCTTCAGGAATATCTACACCAGATATTTTCATATCAATCAATTTTCTAAGAATGTATGGAGTTATATAAATGTTAGCTTGAGTTTCACCTTTCCAATGAGCAAATCATCAATTAGAAACTTGCATTGATGTAATTCTTATTATTCAATAATTCAAATTTTTTTTGGCTTTTTTTTCTGAAATTATTCAAGAAAATAATTTGGGATTTTCTAAAATAATTGAGCTGGGATAAATTGAATTAATTGTCTGTTCAATACATCAGTTAGAGTAGTTTGATAATGATTTAATTATTTGTTCCATTCATACTAGAGGACGATTTGAAAAACTAATTTTTATCTTAGATTTTTTTAAATCTGTATTTTTGGGAATATTTATTTTAAAGTTTTGTTTTTTCTTAACTTTTGCAATTCATCAATTCATTAATATTGAAATGAAATTAGGATATTTTTTGTTTTCAATAGTCTCCTCAATAAAATTAGAATTATCTATATCTTCTCAATAAATAGATATTTTATATTTTATATTTTTATTTTTTTCAATTTTTCAATTTGTCCAAAAACTAACTGTTTGATTAGACTTTTCTCCAACTATTATTATTTTTTCAGGTTTATTAACACTGATATCATTACTTTCAAATTTTACTTTAACTCAAATTTCATTTTTTGTAGAATTTGAGATTCTAGCTCTAATTTCTATTTTATCTCATTGTCTGTAAAATAGAGAAGTTTCATTTTTTATAGTTATATTTTTGCGTACAAGGATATTTTTAGAACTAGATCAAAACAAATTATCTTTTGAATTACTAATTACTATTATTCTAAAATTTATTAGATTATCGGGTAATTTAAATTCTACTTTTGCATCTCAATTATTATCAGTTATAAGGGAAGAATTATAATAAATAGTATTTTTAGAAATAATTTTTTTATCAACTGTCAAATTTCATCATTTAATATTTCAAAGTCAATTTCATACTACTCATCAAAATCTAGAAAAGTAATAATTCCTAAGCATAGTCATATTAGTGATACTGGTTTGGATTTGAGGAGCTAGTTTTTTATAGAATTTTTTTAAAATATCAAAATCTATTTTTCATATTAAATCAATAGAATTATTATTGACTACTATAACAGTTAATTCTGATTTTTTTCATTTTTTATTTTTATCTTTATTTGAAATATTTAAAACTACTTTTTCTTTAGGTTTATAAATTTCTTTATCAGTTTTTATTTTTATAAAGTTTTTTTCACTACTTTTTACTTTTTTAAGAAAAATATTTGAATTAATATTATTTGATTCTTTTTTGGTAGTATTAGAATTATATCATTTTGAAAATACAAATTTTGAGATAATTAATATAGCTAAAAAAAGTATAATTAAAATGATTTTTGTTTTTTTATTCATAATATATTTTTATAATAATATTTATTTTAATAATACTTTTTACCTGCATTTTTGCAAATCATAAAATTAATATTTTTATAATTAGAATTAAAAAATATTTTTATTAATTGACAAGTTTAAATATTTGTAAAAAGATGATATTTTATGTTATGAACTGAACCCTTTTTAGTAGAGTCTAAAAAAAACAGTTTTTTAGTTTAATGACATAAGATGATTTCTGTATT
>JAUTWP010000022.1:0-14343 GCA_033042655.1 Cyathermia naticoides
ATGACGTCCAATAACCGATGATGATAAAATCAATGTGTTCCAGTGGCGTCGTTAAACAAAACAAACTTTACTTTACTCTATTACTTTTTTCTTAATATTTTTTAAAATTTCAAGCCAGTCTAATAATTGGTTTCAAAATTATAAAATATAAACAAGACATTCATGACCAGTGTGAAAATGACGAGATAACTTAAAATATCATTCTAGCTCAATAATTGAGGAATATATATGAGGAATGCCACTCACCTACTACAGACATAATACTATAGAAAGACTTATTTAGCATTACATACTTGGCAGTACAGGAACATTGCTTATCATGTAACATAGGCTTGACAGTATAGGAAGACTGCCACTCACCTAACAGGCTGACACTAGGAAAACTCTGCAATACAGGATTGACAATACAGGAAGACACTCAAGACAGCCTCTCACAGGTTTCACAATGTTACTCATGCTGAGTGCTGATAGATTATCAGTGCGATAAGACTCCAAAAATACAGAGAGATAAACAGCTAAAATATTCTGTAATAATACTCATTTTAAATGGCATGCAGGATCTTTTTTTTATCATGCAGGCTTTTGTGTACAAGAAAATCCACTTAAAAGCTGTGTGCCTGTAATTCAGTCTGTGGGAAAATAAGAAAAATGCTTTGCTAAATCTTAGAAAATAAACAATGATGATGACTGAGGAATATGCTTGGCTAACTGTAAGAAAACAAACACAGGGGAGCTGTATTTGCAGCGGTGTTTACTTTTCTCTCCCCATGCTACACACTGTCAAGGGAGATAACTCCAGAAGATCCAGTGGCTGGAAGTTAGACTGCTAATTAAGCTAATTACAAAAGAAGTGGCAGATTCAATTACAAAACTCCACTCTGGGGACATAATGTGTAAGCAGAAGAAAATGTTTAACAGATTATCATTCCTGCAATTATTGATGAAAGGTTATACATTTGTTTAGAAAAGAGAGAAAAACCTGTAATTGCATGTAAGAGCTTCCACATGCGACATAGCATTGGTATTACACACAGATCGAAATCATTATGCATTGCATGTGTTTGTTTAACCACATCTTAATGAGAGGTTGCAGTCTGCTCATGTTTAGTTTAAAACAGATTGAAATCTTTGTCAAGTTTTAGTGTCACAAGATGGAAGAGTAATTAACTAGTTTACAAATTAACATATCATTATGATTATCATTAAAAATATTTTTGTTTAAAATACACAATATCATTGCTAAATGGTATAAAATAATAAAATATTTTAAAATATGTAGTCCACAACTGGTTAATTAAAGGCTTTATACCCTTGCTGCTTATCAGAAAGAGTAGCCTATGTGGCAGCAGCGGATTTCCTATAAAACCAAACCTGTGTCAGAATTACCATATATGTTTGCTGTCCAATAGCAAATGATAAAAAAAAACAATGTGCTCTAGTGATGTCATTAAATAAAACAAATTTGTTTTGTATTATAAGTGTGTTTAAGTGATGTCAAAACTCAAATGTTAAAGTTAACATTTTAAAGTGACAAGAATAAATCTTAAATCAGCAGATTTGTGACTGTACCACTGCATGCATAATCTTGGAAAAAATTCTTTTCAAAGAACCTAGTAGGTTATTTCTTGTTCTAAACTCTGCACCCCAAATTATATATTAAATACTGTATTATGTTTTATATGTGTTATGAAACATATTTTAAAAGCCTTGCTGCTAATCAAAAAAGAATAGCACCTGTGACAGCAGGTTCTGTCATTCTAGGCCATGTCACAATTACCGTATGTTTGTAATGTAATAGCTGCATAATCATCAATGTGTTGTTACGTCATTAAACAAACATTCCTTGCCTTTTCTTTAATATATCCTGTGTTGCGTTTCATTGAATAAATAGTGTTCCCTTGTCTACAATAATAAATCAATGTTCGTATTTGATCAGCTGGTTTGTGTACGTAATACATGTAACATAGTGAGTAAATAAACTCACCTCCTAATCAATAAACAAGTATGCATTCCAGTAATTGTATCACATCTAGTTTATGTCTAATAGCGTGCTCCACATAACCCGGGTTTTTATTCCATGAAGAAAACATTCTTCCGTTATTGGTTGTCGGCATTGTTGTGCATGGTTAAGCAATTAAGATTGTTTCAATTATAGATAAAATACATATATTTGTTTTTAAAACTATTCCTGCCCGCAAGCTTGTAAATCATTAATGAGACAAACAAATGGGTAAAAGATTATTTTTCACAAGTGAAAATCTTGCCATTTCCCAGCATATTTTCCCATCACATTTCTCACATGCCAGTAACTCTAACCCGAACTGATTCACAATGATGGAGTTTCCATGCTAAGCGTTCTGTTGGTGGGAGAGTGCCGCGCTTTCTCTCACTTTGTCTTCAGTGTGCTAATTTCACTGGTATGTGCTGGTATGCTTGGAGCGCAGACACATAGGAGTTCACTGTCATAGAACAGTGTTCATCATTTTTAATTAGAGAAGCATGCCAGTTGACAAACTTATACATCGTTGTACGTAATACAATGATGATGTCTATCTGTCTGGTAAACTGTCTGTCTGTCTGATCATGTGTGTCCATTCATCAGTGTCTGTCCAATCATGTCTGTCCATTCATCAGTCTGTCTGTCCAATGATGTGTGTCAATTCATCAGTCTATTTGTGAGACTCTTAATGAGCTGGATGAACATACTGGTATATAGACAATCATCATGACAAACAACATATACTGGATATGGTGGATGGATAAAACCATAAACTGCACCCAGGGGAGATGTCTGCTATAGCAGCCTGGCTCGGAACATATGAATGTGTTGTTATTGAAAAAGTAGCATATATGGTGATGCCATCATTGGTGTAGACCATGTGCCATAACTAAAACTTGAAAGAATACAAGGTAGTGCTTCTGTCTAAGTTCTGTTTAGATCAGGTCATGGTGTTTAATGTCTATGTTCTTTCTCATAAACATGACAACTCACACCACAGTTCTTGATTAATCAGACATGGAGCAAAACCTGAAATGAAGACTTCCAGTGAATCAAATGATTGAGATAAATCTGTAACCTCTTATACTCCATAACATATTTAGATCATACTTCTGATGAATAGTGATAATAATTTTAAAATCATCTTTGTCATTTTTTGTAATGTATATTAATATACCGTAGTTGAAACAAAACAGAAATGGAAAATCACTGTTATCTATTTGTATAATGATTTGAACAAAACAGAAATGGAAAATCAGTATTATCTATTTGTATAATGATTTGAACAAAACATATGACAAAAACTAATCTATTTTTATATTGTGACTACAAAATAGAAATGGTAAATCAGTAGTAATCTATTTGTATAATGATTTGAACAAAACAGAAATGGCAAATCATTAATTTATTTGTATTATAATTTCAACAAATCAAATGATAAATCACCAATTTTTTTCTATAATGTTACAACAAAATAGAAATGGCAAATCATTATAATCTATTTGTATAAGGATTTGAACAAAATAAAAATGGCAAATCATTATAATCTGTTTGTATAGTGTGATATGAACCAAACAGAAATGGCAAATCTCTTTGTAGATCAGTCCTGACATTTAAAATCTCAGCTTGGTGCTGTGTCAGAGATTTACTTTAGCTTCTTTTTCTTATTGCTTGCAGATCAGAGGTGAAGTCGTCCATCATCGAGTTCTCCAGCGTGATGCTGTCTGAGGTCTATGCACACCTGACACAGGTGAGTCACCACACGCTGCTACCTTTCACAGCAGATGGAATCGGTATACACTTGCTGTGCTGGCAGAAGTAGTAATACACACAGACGCAACCTTGCAGATACGGAATCGGTTATGTACAAACCTCTTACAGAGAAAACACAATCATTGCACTTTGCTTACACTGCAGATGGTTTGGTTGAATTGTTTGACTTATTTCCATGCTTATAGCCAAGTAATGTTCAAGTACAATGTCCCATTACCACAACTCTGCTTCTTAAGCAAAAGTAAAGTAAAGTTGTTTTATTTAACAATGCCACTAGATCTCATTTATTTTTATCTTATCTTCAGCTATTGGATGTCATAAATATTTAGTTTTTAGAGGAAACCCGCTGCTGCCATATAGGCTATTCTTTCTGATATGCAGCAAGGGATCTTTTATATGCACTTTTATATACGACAGCCTTTGTCTGTCAAAAACAAGGTTAATGTGAGAAGGAACCAACTGCCACCAGACAATATGGTTACTCTTGTCAATAAACAGGAACTTGGACGTTTTTATTTCTGTGCTTCCATCACCAGAGGCTTATCAGTGGGCCCATTTGCAATTTTAGCTATTTTCCATTCCAACCAGTGATCCACAACTGGTTCATCAAAGGCTGTCCTGTCTGTGGGAAAGTGCATATAAAAGACCCCTTGCTGCTTATCGAAAAGTAGCCTATGTGGCGGCAGCGGATTTCCTCTGAAGAAATGTGTCAAAATTACTATGTAGCCGCTGATAAGATAAAAATCAATGTGCTCCAGTGGCGTCATTAAATAAAACAAACTTTACTTTCATTCGTCATTTTCTCTACCCAGTTTCCACAGTCCACTGTATATTTAAGTGTGTGTGTGTGTATGATGAGAGGTCGGAATAATGATATGTTTATCAGAGTGGGGGGAGAGAGTCGGTGGGGAGACAGTCGGGCAAGTTAGGAGGATATGTATGAGAAGACAAATAGATTGTTTTCTTTTCTGCATTTATAAAATAAGTTATATATTTTTTTCAAACTTATTGATTGCTTAATTAAATTAATTGTGGTTGCAACACAGTTGATAAGTTGCTTAATTAATTTGATTATGGCTGCAGCACTATTGATAAGTTTACATCACATATTGTCATCACGTTAGAAAGAGCTCTACAGGTTGTGCAGACACAAACTACAGTTTGAAACAAAGATGTCTCGGTGACTTCCAATATAGTGCGTAGTTAGCTTCCTGGGTTTCTACAGCTTTTATTTAGTTACCTCAGCAGTTATTTAGTTATCCTGTGATATTGCACTTTGAATGATTGAAACAAATGGCTGAAAGTCCAGATTTATCAATTATAGTAATAATTAAGCCATGGGTAGCTGTATCTGGCATTGTTCAATGTGACAACATTCCTGCTATAGTTGGCATCAGTAACATGGATTCCTGTAATAGTTTGCATCAGTAACATGGATTCCTGTAATAGTTGGCATCAGTAACATGGATTCCTGTAATAGTTGGCATCAGTAACATGAATACATTTAAAGCTTACGTGGTGATACATACAGTGGATTCTATCTAAACCAGTGCTTGAAGACTTTTGTGACGTAACCATATTAAAAGTATTTCCAGTCCAGTCTAAACCAGATTCACTTGGGACCAACAAAATGTGCCGATATAGACAGATTTCATCCAGCTGGACTTCTTTGAAATCATGATGGTTTAAACAGAAATCCAGATTAAACAAATGCTAGTTTACACAGAAATGAAGATTAAACAAATGCTGATTTACACAGAAATCCAGATTAAACAAATGCTGGTTTAGACAGAGTGTCGATATAGACAGATTTCATCCAGTTTTAGGTAGCTGGACTGGACTTTGAAATCATGCTGGTTTACACAGAAATCCAATTAAACAAATACTGATTTACACAGAAATCAAGATTAAATAAATGCTGGTTTACACAGAAATCCAGATTAAACAAATGCTGGTTTACACAGAAATCCAGATTAAACAAATGCTGGTTTACACAGAAATCCAGATTAAACAAATACTGGTTTAGACAGAAATCAAGATTAAACAAATGCTGATTTACACAGAAATCAAGATTAAACAAATACTGGTTTAGACAAGAGTCCTGTATACTAGTATTCTAGTATGGTAAATACATTATAAATTGTGTGTTATCACACAGAAGACTAAAATTAACTATTCTTGTGATCATAAAAACAAGATTCCTAGTCACGAAGTCATGTTAAAACATTCCTCATGTACAATGTCTTTGAAGTTTGTCAAATGACACACAGTTGTGAAAAGTTGTAAAATAACAAATCACGAAATGTTACAAAATGGCAGAGTTATGGAGTATTGTCAAGACTATTTTTCTAAACTTTCAGTTGTAAATTGAAATGTAAAATTAGGGAATGTTTTTGTCAGTAGCTAGGTCTATCTTAAAGGAAGATTGAATTGAGTTGAAAATTGATTTCAAAAGATATTGAGTGTTCGAAGACAAGAAGAAATGAAGTTTTAAATCAGTTGTTAAATTGTAGAAAGTTCATGAAGGTAGAAAGTTTGCAAATTATTGAAAGTTGTTGGTGGTCTTGAAGTTAGCTGGTTAGGTGGTGTTTTTACAGAGTAGTAGAATTTTTAAGCTTAACTATTAAGTTTATTTATAAATATTAAGTTTATTTATAAATATTAAGTTTATTTATGGATATTAAGTTTATTTATAGATATTAAGTTTATTTATAAATATTTATGTTTATTTATAAATATTAAGTTTATTTATAAAGCATTCAAAGACCTTGTGTAAGATGATTTCATATACAATTCAGAGGCAGGTCCTCTTAGGTCAGGTCATTTAATGTCTACATTCATTCTATGTTCTCTTGGTCTGAGGACATTTATAAGTCTTACTAAGCTGCTGTCTGATTGGTTAATGTAAATACTTGATTACAAGTGAACGGCTTCACCGATAAACTATTGAAAACAAATTATCAATAGTTATACTCACTGGTGGGTTTTAAATATAAACACAATTTGGAAAGTGTCCGACTCATTCATACAGAACATTCTTGTATTACGGTTAGTTTAGTCCGGTAAAAGTGTGAATCTTTCATTATAGTAACTATGTCTGCCTTGTATTCTAGACCTTCGCTTCTTTCTAAGATTGTGGGTGCTATTTATGAGATACTGGTTCACCTTGGTACTATTCAGCTCCTGGCTACTATTGAAGATTAGGGCAGTGATGAAATATTGTTATATTTCTGACATATTAACAATATTAAAGTTATCACTAATGTTTTACTCTTGGGTATTACTCATTAATTTATTGTGCTAATTGTTAATTGTATTAAAATAGTGCTAAATACGAAACATGTATAATGTTTTCTGTGTACAATTAATGTGAACACAGGAACACTAACAGTGTAAGATCTTGCAATCACTAGACATTCCTGACAAATACCTGATCATCGTTTTGTTCATATTGAACACATTGTCTGCTATCTTGGCAAGTTTACTAAGCTTTCGATATCAAGTCCTTAATTCTTGCTACAGAAATAGTCAGTTTTTTAAAATAGCCAATGTCTATTGATCTGTTTAAACCATAGTGAATTACTGATTCAAGTGATTCCCGGCTATTCTGGTTTTGGTTTTCTCAATGGACATTCTTGTTTAATTTTAGCTTGCTAATGTATGAAAGTGTGTGTTATGGTTGATTGTGTTGGGGAAAGTAATGTCCAATTACTTTATACCGAGAGATTTGTATTAACTGAATTAGAAATTCATCCAGGTTTTCAGTATAAAGTGTTGCATGTTTGAAGAGTTTAATGATGATTCTTGTTGAAATGTCATACAGAACCAACAGTCCAAGTGTTCAGAGCAAAATGTCCTCACTAAGTTCACTTGTTGCACCTGACATTGAACTATTTCTAGTATCACTAAAACCAATCATATTGTTAGCAACAAAAATATTCTGTTATTGAAATAGCCTCGACTAAGAACCCAGTTAAATCATTGTTAACTATGGGTTAATTGAATTTTTTTGTATTATTAAATATTAAAAGTCAAGAAATAAGTTGCAAACTATTCAATTTATTATTTCAACGTATTTCTTCAGTTGCTATTTACAATGATTTAAAATTTAGTTTTAAAATTTTCTCTTAGCAGTTGGTTAAGTTAACCAATGTTTGAACAAACCAGGCATGGGTTAAATGCTTTACAGTAAGATGGTATGCTTTGAAAACTTGCGTGTTTAACCAGGCATCGACTTGCCATAATAGATCAGTCACTGCATGCATGAGAAGTTCTATATATATTTTTTCTAGATTTAAATAATCATATTGAATGACAAGCAGTAAATATTCTGTACAAAACTTGTACATTTTGATAATTAAATGTATATTTGTATGTTATTTCTCTAGATCATGTTATGTACAGATTAATATATGTGTTGAGATTTGTCAAATTAATTTTCTTATATATGTACCGGTACCATAATAAGTATTTAGTGTTATCACTCACCTTGTGGCGTCTTGCTCGCTTGTTTTATTTATTTGTAGACGTATTGAATGACAAAGTTTCTGTGAGTGTGGATGTGTGTTAGAATGAATGTGTGATGTGCCTAGGAATGTGTGATGTGCCTAGGAATGTGTGATGTGCCTAGGAATGTATGATATGTATAGGATTGTATGATTTGTATCCATACACACAGTCTTTTTATCATTGATTACTATTTAAAAAAATAAGGAAAATTACTAAATTCTTCCTAACAAATCTTATTTATTGCAATGTATAGCAAATGGATGAAGCTAATTGTAGGTAATCTAAGTGTATATAATAATATGTAATGTATTCTGATTTGTATTACAAAGTCTACAATATTGGTTACTAATACATTATTTCAAATCAACTTCCACACCAGATTATATAACAGAATATTGTGTTATTATTGGTGAAGTTTTACATGTTCGGTGTACCTCTAAAGAAAGATGGACAACTCTTGGTGGAACGTCTGTTTTACTTTAAGTTTTAAGTACATAACTAAAAACAAAAACTGTTACTACTTGTCTGGCACGCTTGAACACAAAAAGTAATTTGATGTTAGCACATTAAATTAATATAATCTTGTATTTACCCTGACTGTAATACAAGATTATGAGACTTCAGCAAGTTTCTTTTTGAAGCATGTCATCTTTTATCTAAAAGCTGATAATTAAAATTATTAAACAAAATGTACAGGTGTAAATAAGCTTCCATTTGTTTCTTTATTAGAAATAAAGTGAAGTTATTAGAAATGTGTTGTTTTTATACGTGGAGACTAACATAAAACCATAAGAACTGATGGTAACTTGACTTTTGTTTACGAGTACCAACTAACGTGCATGAATTGATTGTTTATTGGGGATTTATTCATTTTTCTACAGTGGGTATATTCTCGTTTTTAATGAGCTGCTGAACAATGCTAGGGGTGATTGACGGTATAAATATAGCTTGATATTTTATTTACTGAGTATAGAAAACTAATTCTTCAGTAGAAAATGATTAAATATCAGTAAGGGTAGACCTATTTGTGCTTTAACATTTATTTACAGAACATTACTGAAAGCAATTTATTTAGTGTATTTCTAAGTGTTAAACAGTAGTGGTATTAATTATTTAGGTGATTTAATAACGATATACCGGTGGCCACGAGATTAAAACCACATACTGTTTAATGCTGAGAACCAATGCAAACCTTAATACTAAACGGTCTGAATGAAATTTCAGAAAAAAATATTTTTCTATCATTTGAGAGAATAAAAAAATGTATGAAACTGTAATATATGATGAATTTTCCCAATATTGTTTTTATTTATACTTATAACAAGATTCATAATTTTATAAATTGTGTCTTACATTTAAAACAAACGAGTTGTTGCAGATATGCATTGGAATTATCTCCCTTTGCATCGAGTCTTGAACATGTCTATCAGAGAAAATTAAGCTTTGTGAATTTCAGGAAACATTTCATACAAAAATAATTAGTATTTAACTAAAATTCATAGCTGCTTCTTCTGTGTTCAGTTTCTTTATGTTCTTTGAATTAAAATATAAATTTATAGCTTAATTTGATTGGTATGAACTTGTCTGGTTTGTGTTTAAAGTTCACATTTAACCTTTGTGTGTGAAAGAAATCCCATATATTAATGCATCTATTTAGCTTTTTTGTTTCAAATAGCTACGTGTATTGTTTCTTTTGTGCAAAATAAAAAAAAATTCTGTATAGTTCTGTCACAAAAAAATCATTAGAATTTCAGCTTAGTATTTTTCATAGTATCACATTTTATTTTGTGTTCACATTCCTAGAGGCTCCAAACTGTATTAAAACTTCTGTAATCACAACACGTCTTTTCCTTTTTGATCATGTTGTCAACAAATCACACATATTCTAATTTGTTTGAGAGTAAAAATTGTACACAGTAACTATGATTATGTATCCTCCAATTACTAGTTTTCGAACGGATAAGCGTAGATCGAAGATTTCATGAAATATACAAATTGAAACTTCAAATTGTTATTCTTAACTGTAAACTTGAGTATTTAATCCATGTAATAAAAACAGTTCCTTATGAAAAGAACATCCTTGGTAACATGTATGGCCATCGTTACAAATCTTGTTAACATCCGGGAACCAAATGTTAGGCAATTAGTTTTCAAACACACTGAACTGAAGTTCCATGTTTTTTTTTAATTGACAGTAGTTACCTCCCTTAGGTATTGTAGACTGCGAATTATAGATGACGACTCTTCATTGTGAGTACTAACATTTTTGTTTGAGTGTTATTGTTGACTTTTTAATGATGGACAATTTACAAAAAGTGTCACAATTTGATGCAAGGCAAAACGACATGATTACAAGATATAGATGTCATATTTACACACTTGAGTTTTACTCAAAGAATTTTTGTGTGGCTAGCAAAAATAGAATGGCTGTCAATTTGCGACCCTTGATCTCTATATTGCAATAAATCCTGAACAAAACCGCTGTTCGAAAACTAATGATTGGACGATATATTTACTTTCAAATGCAGTTTATATTATACCAATTTATAGCATATTTTTCCATAAAGTTCAGTTTTATGGGGTTCTTTGTACTTATCATTCACAAATTGTGTTCTAAATTACTGTATACCGATGCCTAGTTCTATACCCTACACTGTCAAGTATTTAAAATCAACTGGATGAACCGAACATTTGGTTGTGCATCATCTCATCATGTAAATTCTAGCAGCACCTTTGCTATTGTACAATTTGTTATGGAAATTGTTGTATGTTGATGAAATAAAATGCTCTTACTACACATAACTTTTTATTTCTTTTTTTTCAATCTGCTAGGTTTTATCAATCTGCTAGGTTTTATCATAACACATTGGTCTATTTTTACTTCCATACAGTTTGGTCCACAACTAGTACATCAACTAGAAGGGCTTATAAAATTGCACACTTGCTGTGTGAGAACAAAGGCATTGGAATGTGATATAATCTGTAAAAGTGCATATAAAAACATTTTATGTGGCAGTAGCTTTGCTTTCCCCCCTGTTCTAACCAGTGGTACATAGTCCTCAAATGTGGTATGTGATGTCCTGTCTGGGAAACTTCATTAAAATCTTTATCAACATCATAAAAAACAAAATACATTTTAAACCAGTTTATTTTTACTTTTGCTAATTTATTTATTCTCCAGTATTGGCATTTATCCCAAACCAAATTTAAAAACAGAACTAAACCAGAATATATAAGGCAAGTAATAAAAGTATCAGACAGCCACTGGAGCATGAAATCACCGAGCAAGCTCATATCATTTTTATATTTAATGATTACAAACATAAATGAAAACAAACTTAAAAAGAAATCAGTATATTGTGTATCAATATAATAATATTAAAAATACTTCATGATATAAACAGAGTAATGTATTATATGAGAATAATGAATATGTAAATATGATTGTTAGTAAAATTATTCAAAAATAAAATATTCCAGTTATATTTTTAAATACATGTACATTCATTATAACTGCACATAAAATCATGTTGCTAATTCTTGTATAGACTACATTTAAAATCAATAAATTATACATATAAAACATTTTTTCTACATACCAGTATCATTATACAGTGGACCTGTCTAAACCAGATTCACGTGGGACCAACAAAACAGGACAGATTTTATCCAGTGTAACTTAGTACTGTAACAGCTGTACGGGACTGACATGTTGGTTTACACAGAAATCCGGATTATATTAGACAAATGCTGGTTTAGACAGTCCACTGTATATAGAATAAATTACCAGTTTGGTGGTTATATAAAAGTTATTGTATTTCCAATAATTCTAAACATCGACAAAAAGCTTAGTTTGTTAAGAGTTAAACAACTTGACTGATCCGTTAATTTTGTTTGAGACATTTTCCATACTCTTAAAACTGTATAATTTCATTGTCTATATTAAGTACTGGTACTATACATTTAATAGCTATTTAAAACATTACACATTCTTTTGTATTACAATACCACATAGCTGTAGTTAGCCATTTCTTTTCACCAACGTTTGGTAACTTATTTGTGTTTGAATGCTGCTGTTGTTTTATTTCCAACACACTATTACAACAAATGTTTTTTTATTAATAAAAACAAAATATATGATCAGTAAAGACAAAAATCACCTTTAAATAAAAAATAAGGAAGTCTCAATTTACATATCATTTGTTTTAAAAATCTATGCAAAAGATCTTCACTTATCATAAAGATAACGGAATCACAAATTAGGTTTTGCTTTAACATAGGTTTGGTTTTGAGGTGTTTCAAGATGTTTGATTTAAAGTGTAAAATATTTATATACACTGGTTCATAATTACATCTTATAAACAGCATTCAGGTTGAATTTTATGTGTAATTCTCATGAAAGTCCTGTATTGAATATTTCAATGTTTACTGTTGCTATCACTAATACATTTATATTGTAAACCAGTGCCTAAACAATAACTGGTTTAACAAAGGCTATGGTTTGTGCTATCCTGTCTATGGGAATGTGCATATAAAAGATCCCTGCTTATCAAAAAAGTGTGGTGGTTATGGGTTTCCTCTCTTCTACTAACATTAATATCTGTCTTGGACAGATAGTTCAGGAAGCTGAGCTGTGTGCCCGTGACAGTGTGCTTGACCTTAATTGGATGTAAGCATGAAAATAAAAATAATTAACTAAACAATAGGACATGACCTGATGTTTAATGTCCACATTCAGAACTAGGCTGCCATAGCAGATGCCTCTCCTGTGCAGTTTATGGTTTAACCCTAAAGAATTCTTCAAAGAATTATCATTTTTGTCATTCTCAGATAGTCGATGAGTAAACAATTTTGAAAAGATGAAAAGACAAAATAAATAATAACAAAAAATAAAATACATTTACAAATATACTTTCTTGGTGTCGTCGGTTGTATTCAAATTGCATAGTTTGTGCCAATAGTTGCATAGATGTAGTAATGGTCAGTCATGCGTCTAATAAATCAACCTGTCAGTATTACATTATCTATTGCCACCATCCTTACTACAGACAAAACAAACAAGCCAGCCAGTACATAAGACTGCATGACACAACCTTACTATTAGTAAATTTTAAACTAAAACATTGATGTCTAGTATGTTTTTAAATTTATTGTGTTGTTAATGAAACAGTTTCCTAAAAATACTGGGGGTTTTCAGGCATAATTTTTTTTTCTTCAATAATTATAGGCCTACATGTATAAATTAAAAATGTGTGTTCATGATCAAACTAAACAGCTTTTCAGCCTAACTTAACAGTAGATTTACTTCAACAATCTTCTTGTCAAAACTAATTTGAAAGCACCTAATCATTTATAAAATGTTTTGATATTACTAAATATTAATTTCATTTTATAATTAAAAATGTATCATTAGTTACTAACATAATACTGATTGTTTAACAAAGTAAAAGTTGTTTGTAATTTTGTCTTTCTGTACAAATCTCACAAATATAAACATCTTATTTACAGAAACTGATTATAAATTATATTAAATAAACAACATCTGAAGACAAACAGAATACACATAATAAACAACAAATAATAAGAAGCCTCCAAAGTAACAAAAATAACAGATAATGATGTTATATATTATATACCGTAAAAAGAAATATCTTCAAAGGAAATATAGACGCAAAATCTAAATTACAACGCGAAATCTAAATTACAACACAAAATCTAAATTACAGTGAAATTAAATTACAACGTGAAATCTGAATTACAACGTGAAATTTAAATTACAACACGAAATCTAAATTACAAGGCGAAATCTAAATTACAACGCGAAATCTAAATTACAACGCGAAATCTAATTACAATGTGAAATCTAAATTACAACGTGAAATCTAAATTACAACGTGAACTTAATTCCCTACATAAATAGTTTCTTTCATTTGAAAACTGAAAAACAAAAGAATACCAGGTAGGTTGAACATGCTTGATATATAAAGAATACCAGGTAGGTTGAACATGCTTGATATATATAGAATACCAGGTAGGTTGAACATGCTTGATATATAAAGAAT
>JAUTWP010000132.1:0-14335 GCA_033042655.1 Cyathermia naticoides
AGGTTGCTGCTTAATATTGTACTAAATTAGCTGATTTGGGAGAAAATAAATATGACCCTTGAAGACAGGTGGCTGCTTATTACAGGTGGGCGCTTTAGCGAGTTTGATTGAACTACTAACATTAACATCTGTCCTGGAGCTATTTTCCGTTCTAACTAGTGGTCAACAACTGGTTCATCAAATGCCGTGGTATGTGCTGTCCTGTCTGTGGTAAAGTGCAAATAAAAAAACCTTGCTTCTTATCGGAAAGAATAGCCTTTGTGGCGGCAGAGGGTTTCCTCTGAAGAAATATGTCAAAAATGACCATACGAATGACGTCCAATAGTCGATAAGATAAAAATCAATGTGCTTCAGTGACGTCGTTAAACAAAACAAACTTTACTTTCCTGGAGAGATGACTCAGAAAGCTAATACTGCCCATGGCAGCGTGCTAGAACCTTATTTGGACATAAGCACGGACATAAATTTAATCATCCAACATTAATTAATATTTTTTTTAATATAATACACATAACGTATTGTAAAAGCCTACATTAACAGTATGTCGAATTTGTATACATTTACTATTCATAATAAAAATAAAATGATAACTCATTAAACAAAAACAATTACAAAATATACTGAGTCAAATTAAAAACTTCACAACAGTTTCATCTTGGTTAATTTGCAAATATCACATTAGAACATGTTGAATAAGGTACTTTTAATTATTTATTAGTGTGTGACATCTAAAGAAAGAAAAGGAATACATGTTGAGTCAAAAATCTATTCGTATGAATCGCCAAAACCAGAAGCAGTCAAAATGGTAATTCACAAGTTCAATAGCGCGTATGCCCATGTGCACCCACAACAGTAATGCATCGCCTCCTTGATGCGTATAAATACTGCATTAGGGATACGATGTCATTGTTTGTGCTATCCTGTCTATGGGAAAGTTCATATAAAAGATCCATTGCTGCTTATCGAAAAAGAGTAGCTACCCGCACTAGTGGGTTTCTTATCTTCTACTAACATTAATATCTGTCCTGGACAGACATCTCTGGAAGCTGATGTGTGCCAGTGACAGCGTACTTGAACCATACTTGGATGTAAGCACGAAAATAAATATAACCATAGATTACCTGTTGACTGCAACCCAACGTCCTTGCAACGTCAGCTGCTGACGTTCTCGCGTGCAACATGTTCACGGCACCATCATGGTGCACATTTGTGAGGCGTGGGGTTGGACAGGTCATACAAACATTTTGTTTCAATGTATTTTTTCGTTTTGTGAGACGAGTGTGAGCAAGTAACAATGAAAACGTGTGCTATTGTAGTCAAGTGAACAGTGGCACGTGCAAACCCACTTTCGCCTCAATTGATGGTGATGTAACCTACACGTGCTATGGACTGGGTCACGTGGGCTGTGATGGACTTCAGATGGAATGTCGACATTGCCAATACCATAATTATTTATTCCTGAAAAGTACCTGCTTTCAACACCCATTGACTTTATTAAAATTTCAAATTAATTTGACTCAGTAGGCTATAATAATAATATTTAAATAATAATAATACTAAATAAATATTAAAAATAAATAAAAACCATAATAGATTTATTTGAATTTTAATTCGTTATAAAGTTAGTCAAAATTAAGCTTACTTGAATTGCCGTGACCATAATGCAAAAGAGCACCATGACAAGATATGCAGTATACATTGACAGATCTGCCATATTCTGCACAATCTTTCTACCAATTGCCTGTTTAAGACCCGGAGACGTTATCAGGTATATGCCAAGAATGATGAGTGCGATGGCAATGATTTGATGAACGCCCACACTAGTCAGCAAGTCGAACATTTTCCGATTAAAACAAGACATCTTGAATTTTCTTCACGTGGAGCAATCTTTTAAGGTGAGCAACAATAGAAATGGAAGCGTTCCATCACGTCGAACATGGCTACCGTACTAATAGAATGATGACGTAATTTAAAATAACGTCACGTGATATTCAAAAGCTATATTTCGTTACCAATAGAGATGATGGACATTACTGGAGTCAATAAAGAAATTACCGGGATTTTCCGTATTTAAGCCCACGCGAAATTAAGCCCATGGGCTTAAAAACGGGAATACGGATACAAATTTATATTTATGAAATGAACTTTAATGTTAGGCTATAACCATTTCTGAGTTTAACGAACTTCTTGATAGTTTCATCAATTTTTTGACACCCAATAGTTATATCATTTTGTTATGTTGACGTTTGAAGTTTATTTAATTTTACAAAGTTCATTTTTCAAACTTGAAAAAAGGCTGTTAACAAAGTCCGCTGTATCAATAAATACTATTTACAATGTCCTAATAGTTATATGTTTCTTCAGTGGGTTATAGTGTGTAAAAATAGCATTTTCCTAATTTAAGCCCTGGGCCTAATTACGGATAAAAAGTTACCGTCTTGAAAGTGGTATTTTCCGTATTTAAGACCAGGGCTTAAATACGAGAAATTCCGGTATGGGGATAAACTCTTTTGACAAAGTTAACCAGTTAAACAATGTGCTGTACGTAGTACAAACTAACTAAATAAATAAAATAAATACAAATCCTTTTTATACAATTAAGATCTTCCAACCATAGGCTACTGCAACTAATAAAAAGGTCTGACCCAACGCATTACCGATGTCACCTAAACGTAATGTGTCTGAGTGTTGAATAAATCTATCTACTATCTAAACGTCCTACCAGTCCATTCAAAAATACAAATAAAATACTTGATTCTATTCATGTCACCTCCTCCCCTAAATGGATTTTCTGGATCCGCCACTGGTTATTCGGCTCCTTTCCTCGTCAGAAAAAACCTCATCTTATTTTGTATTTAAACTTTTAACAAATAAAGCAATAAAATACTTTTAAAATATATTTATTTTTGATATAAAACAACAATCAAAGTAAACGACTGAAGGCCGCAAATCCGCAAGAAACAGTTCCAGAAGATCTATTCTCACTAAATACTTTTAAAATACGACATAATTTTTGTTTAAACCATGTAATGGCCTGCTTCAAGTGTCTGTAGGGGCGGATCTTTTTAAAAATTATTGTTACTGTAGAATACGTCTGCCAGCGTCCCTATTGTAGCACTATTATATTATGGTCCATGTGTAATTTTTCAATAGTGCCTTTTTCATAATGATATGGTGTCCTATTATATTTTTGGGAACGTTTGTGGCACTTAGGCTCGTCATTGGGCCCCCTAAATGGATTTTCTGGATCCGCCACTGGCTATGGATCTTTTATTTGCACTCACTATATACTAGGTAGGTAAATATGTTCAGGTGCTTCTGTCAGAGAACTGTTCAAGCAAGCTCGCATTGGGAACAGCATCGGGTGTGTGTGGGGGGGTGTTGAACTGTATACGGTACTGTTAAATGCCTAAACGCTGCTCACTACTAAGCAATGTGCTGAGCTCTTGATTTCTTATGAAGCTTTGTCTCTTTTGTGTGTCATTACTACAAGATTGATAACATCTGGGTTCTGAAAAATCATCTTAGCAACTGTCTTATGATCTTCTCTCAACACGTTCATGCCGTTCACAGAATGCAGAAACTGCCGCACCTGAAACGAAAGAACGCAAAACGATAGATATATCCATGGAATGTAAGTTGACCGAATGCATAACGAGTTAGTGCCGCAGGTACGGCTCTCGGTAACGGAATGAGAGAATTTGTGATGCCAGAAATGAAAGAACACGAACCATTAGATGTAGGATGGATCACAAATTGGACAAAAAGTAAATTTTGTTTTGTTTAACGAAGCCACTAAAACACATTGATTTTTATCTTGTCATCGCCTATTGGACGTCATTCATATGGTCATTTTGACACATTTCCTTTAGAGGAAACCCAATACTGCCACATAATCTACTCTTTCCGATAATCAGCAAGGTATATTTTATATGCACTTTCCCACATACAGGACAACACATACCACCGCCTTTGGTGAACCAGTTATGGAGAACTGTTTAGAACGGAAAATAGCCCAAACTGCAAATAGGTCCACTGAGAAGGATCGATTCGACGACCAGCCACTATAAAGGCGGGCACATTACCGACTAAGCTACACCCAGCTCCCATAGTTCTTATGCACTTACCTTCAATCCTGCCTCAGCTGCTGGTCCATTGGGGTCAATGATCTGAATATAGACAGGTCCCTCTCCCCTTATAACAAAACCATAGTCCACAGAGTCACACAGAACCTAAAACAACCATCATAACAAAATATTTAATACTATATAGAACTTCCATTCAATGTAAACACTCAGCATAGCATTTAACTGAACATCCCACAAACAGCTGTCTTTTTGAAATATTATATATAATATAAACACTATATATTAAAACAGTGGCGGATCCAGGGGGTGAATAGGGTGGCAATGTGCTGAGTTACCATGTTTAATTACTTTTTCAAATTTACTCGTAGTCAGTGGGGGATCCAGAAATTCCATCTAGAGGGTCCCCAATGATGAGCCAAAGTGCCACAAACGTTTTATTTCCAATAGAAAAATACCAAAATGTAGGGGGTGCCCCGCCCCTGGTAGTCAACCCAATCCACCCACCCCTTATTTAATTTCTAGATCCGCCACTGATAATGATATTTTTATTGATAAGTTATCTTGAAAGATTGCTACGTAACTAAAATGGAAAGAGAAAAGTAAAAAAACCGACAGACAAAAACATCTTAAATCAATTATATCAAAAATAATATTAAAATGTTTTCACCAATTTGTATATGCATGTACATGATTGTATGTATATATATATATGCATAGATTACTTATTTTATTATAGTTAATATAGGAATATTATTATGTACCATATACTGTTTAAACCAGTTAACATAGAACAAAATAATATTAAGTGCTTAGGTCACAGATTACCTGAACTTTGTGTTTTACATAGGGCGTGTCTGCATCTTCTAGCTCTTCAGCCGTCACGTGTCGTAGCAAAACTGACAAAATACACACATATAAGAAAGTATTACATTTGTTTTAATTAAGATACACACGACATCACAAATAAACAAAAATTTGGATATCCCCAATTCTGTGGTGTGTATGTGTTTGTGTGTGTGTGTGTGTGTGTGTGTGTGAGTGTGTATATATAGATGTGTATGTGTGTGTATGTATGACTTGTGTGTGTGTGTGTGTGTTTGTTTGTTTGTTAGTGCGATGTCATTTTATACTGAATAAATCAGTTTTATGATTTTTATACCTGATTGAGGTCGGGGAATACACTTATTGCAGGTCTGTTCGGAGATGATGGCATCATCTTTGAAATCTAGGTTGTATGGTTCGCACAAACGATCGTCTGAAGTAGATAATAATTATTAAGATGAAATATTGTCGAAAATTCAATTCTATTTTTCAATTAATTTAATTATATAATTCCAACTACCTTCCTATATACAATATTTTATTATAAAGTCATGCAATTTATTTTACAATCGCCATTCTTTTTTTGTCGTGGGTAGGGCACGTCACATGTTGTGCCCAGGATACGCGTGGTTGAAAACGTCTACCGACAAAAACATGTTAAAATATTCTTGTCCCTGTCTTTGTGTCTTTATATGAAAAAAGCCTGTTAGCATGAATCAATGTTAAGATAGATAAGTCCGTTATGTACTATAGTTAGTGTAATATAGTGAAACCTCTCTAAACCGAACACCCACGGGACCAAGTAAAATGTCAGTTTTTTAAAAAGAATTTTCGTTTTTAAGAGGTTAAATTTACATTAAATGGATACATTGGGACAAAATGTTTTGTCCAGTTTTGACAGGATTCCAGTTTAATGGGTGTCTGGTTTAGACAGAGTCCACTGTATAACAAACCTGGAACATCTACGGTATTTGAAATGGTTAAAACATGTTTAATCTAGATGTCGCAGCGGCATAACTAATTCAATATGTATACTAATTTAATAATGTGTCGCATTATTTGATTTACCTTGGTTAATGTACAGCTCGGTTATATCGGAGGTTGTCCCACAGGAATTGTGCAAAGTATTTCTTTTAAATCGTGATATGTCGCACAGAAGATAGGATTGACTGAAGTCGATCACGAACTGGTAAAAATGGTGATCATCACAGAAATTAAAATCATCTGTTACTGAAAAACAAGTGAAGATAGGTTGTGTAGAAAATAATTAATGGTATTTGAGAATGTTATTCAATGTTGAAAACAAATAGCTTCTGTGCATAATTTTGATTTGATTTTGAACTATATCAAAAATATATTCTTTAATTTTTTTTTAATAAAACAATCCCAACACCCGCAAAAATAAAAATAATAAGAAAAAAGCCCAAGAAAAAAACTCCAAAACAAACAACAAAAGCAACAAAAAATAAATAATAAGAAAACCAACATAAAAAAGAAGAAAAAAAAGAAGAAAGAATAATAATAATAATAAGAAGAAAACAAAAACAAAAAAGTATTTTGAATGCACTTGTTATCGCATTAGTGACAGCATCACGATGGCAACGAAATTAGCCATGACTTTCCAAATACAAGATCAGATCATGTTGTTTAACGTTTACACTCAGAGAGGCTGTTATAGCAGACGCCTCTCTTGGGATCAGTTTATTGTTCAAGCCATCCACTGCGTCCAGGACAGGAATAAAGGGGGAGGGACAGAGGGTGAGAGATTTCAGAGAGATAGACCCTCCAAATATAAACTTACCATGCTTAATTATATTATTTTCCATCAGTCTTTTACAGTAGTTAATAGCGTCCTCTCTATGGTAGACCTCGTGACTCTCAACTAACCAATCAACGACCTCGTACCCTAAGAAGGCTGATCTGTATAACTGACCGTTAGCCTGAATGTCTCTCAAAATCTCTTTATTATTATGCAATCTGGAAATAACACAATATCAATCAAATACAGTGGACTCAGATTCACCTGGGACCAAAACATGTGCCGGTTTAAACAGAGTGCTGGTATAAACAGATTCCATCCAATGTTATGGAGTTGGACAGGATTTTGAAACTGTGCTGGTTTAAACAGAAATCAGGATTAGACAAAATGATGCTGGTTTAGACGCAGTTCGTTAATATAAAGCAAATTAATTATTTATATATATATATGTAGTTCCAAATGGTATCCAATACCGCCCCACCGAGGCCGGTTTCTTTTGGGGTAACAATGAGAAGAGATACGGATTTGATAGCAATAACAGTAGTCCAAGAGCTAGGTTTTTTTTTATTTAACCGAAAAGATACCTGTTACTATAAGCACACATATAATGTAAAATAGTCTTCATAAACAACATTTTGTAAAACTTAGAGATAAGTTTTGGATAAAAATTGCTCAGATTTAAACAACGGTCAAAGTTGGTGACCTTTTGACCTCCACTGACCTAATTACAAAATATAACTTTTTTAATATATATTTGATGGAAAGAGTAGCCCAGTACCTTTAAAATAAGGTTTTTTTGTTACTGTAGGTTATATATTTACTGAGCTACAGGCATTTTGGTTTCCCCTACCTCTAATGTTTAAAGGTATCATTGAAAACATAAACATTAAAAAAATCGGAATAGCTCCAGCAACTAAAAGACTCATCATTTCATAAACTAGGCACATCCAGGTATTCAAAAATACCATCAGACCATTTGGACCTTTTCGGTTAAATAAAAGCCCCTAGCTCTTGGACTACAACTACGCCGTTTAGATTTCGTTATTTAAAATATATAATACCAATCTGTTGACGTACCTTCCACTGAGGCGCTGGCCCTGGTAGAAACTTGAGATCTGTGTAGAACATGAAAATATATAATACCAATCTGTTGACGTACCTTCCACTGAGGCGCTGACCCTGGTAGAAAGACTTGAGATCTGTGTAGAACATGAACATATATAATACCAATCTGTTGACGTACCTTCCACTGAGGCGCTGGCCCTGGTAGAAAGACTTGAGATCTGTAGAACATGAAAATATATAATACCAATCTGTTGACGTACTTTCCCCTGAGGCGTTGGCCCTGGTAGAAAGACTTGAGATCTGTGTAGAACATGAAAATATATAATACCAATCTGTTGACGTACCTTCCACTGAGACGCTGACCCTGGTAGAAAGACTTGAGATCTGAGTAGAACATGAAAATATATAATACCAATCTGTTGACGTACCTTCCACTGAGGCGCTGGCCCTGGTAGAAAGACTTGAGATCTGTGTAGAACATGAAAATATATAATACCAATCTGTTGACCTACCTTCCACTTAGGCGCTGGCCCTGGTAGAAAGACTTGAGATCTGTGTAGAACATGAAAATATATAATACCAATCTGTCAACGTACCTTCCACTGAGGCGCTGGCCCTGGTAGAAAGACTTGAGATCTGTGTAGAACATGAAGGAATCATCATCACGTCGAAACCTGTAGAGCAAGTGTTCATCTTTAAACACGTGGTCATCACACACTGAAACACGCAATAGAAGTCAAATCAATGTTGTTTAACGTCTACATTCAGAACTAAGCTGTTATAGCAGACACATCTCCCTGGCGATATGGCTGGTAGGTACTAGGTTCAAATTCCACACATTGGAAATGGAATTTTTGATCACTGACTCTAATTTAAGCTACTGAGTGTTTCTCTGAGAGAGTACATACACAATCTAAAGATCTCTTGCTGTTTAGTAGAATATAATAGTTTACTGCAGTAGGCCTATTGGCCGTTGAGCATACCTAATGATATATAAATACAATGGTATGCTATATTGGACATACATTCATATACAAATTAAGAGCAATAAATAAATAATAATTTAGTATTAGACAGGGTTCCTCTCATACTACGGAGACACTGCCGGTTGAGCTACATCCTGCTCATGGAGTCCAAATCAAGCTGTTATCTAGACACTCATTCAATCCCCGTTAATCTAAAGTACTTGATTATATTATGACACAATATAATGAAATGAAAATTTACCATGATGTATGACAAGATAATCCTGAAGAATACGCATAGAAGAAATGGCTTCCTCGCGCGTGTGGGCGTGTCTAGTTTGAATCAACCAATCAACAGCATCACTCCCAACAAAACACGCCTTATACGTTCTAAGACGGTACCGCCTATCTTCTATTTTGTTTTCCACGTGCATTTGGTATCTGAGGAGGAAAAGAGTGAAAATATTACAATAATATTCATTGTCAACTTATTAGTACAGAAGAGCATTTGTGAGTCTTCAGAAGAAACCCTCCACCGTTACTTAGGCTGCTGTTTTCCATGAATGATATGGTCAAACGGTATAAAGGTCTACATTCAGAACAAACTTTTATGGCAGAAGTCCATCTTGGGCCCCAGTTATGACCTCAGCAATTACTGTGGTCCAAGACAGGAAACAACATTGCATCTTTTATAAGCATTAAAATTAAATTTTATTCATTATGTTAGAAGAGGTGGAATTTGAAAAGAGTGCAGTTATAGCCACACATTTGCATACTTTTGTCAATAGGAAAATAACCTAAACGTGTTATAAATTTAAATTAAAGAAAATATATGTCTTAATTCAAAAAGGGATAGGATAATGAAAAAAAGAAGTAAAGTTTGTTTTATTTAACGACGCCACTGGAGTACATTGACTTTTATTTTTATCAGCGGCTATTGGACGTCATTCATATGGTCACATTTTTAAAAAGAAAACACAGACAGGACATCACATACCACGACCTTTAATGAACCAGTTGTGGTGCACTGATGGAACAATAAATAGCCAAAACTGCAAATGGGTCCACTGAGGAGGAGTGTGTGTGTATGTGTGTGGCGTGTGTGTGCGCGCGCGCGCGCGTGCGTGTGTGTGTCATGATCTGCCCACGCAGCCCACGTGGATCTGGCGCCACTGACTAAAATAATTGATTGCACGTGTTTGTAGATAGTGATATCTTAATATCTGTAAACAATGTGTGACTGGCAATTGAAGATTATTATTGCGACATAATGATTAGCAGGCAACGGAAGAACCCAGTTTATCATCTCTGACGTGAGTGCTGGTTCAGCTACTGCCAGCTCATTGATAAGTTGATAATCTCAACTAGTAGTACACTTAGGTGAGACGAGTACACATGCGACTAACTTATTTAAATACTTCATAACAACATGTTTACTGTGTATTGTACACGATGTTACTATTACATTATAATTTACACAGAATATTTCTCTCTGTAAAGATAATTTACATATCTAGGCTATATATATATTTTTTTTTTTTGGTTATTTAATTATTATCTTTCCTCACCTTTTACAGTAAAAAGAGATGAAAAATTTAGATTAAAATTAAAATTAAATAACCAAATATAGATATATTATGTAAAACAACTTTACAGAGACAGAAATATTCAGTTAGTATTTTTTTTTTTTGTGATGTATCGCAGTGGCGGATCTAAGGGAGCCGGGTGCCTGGGCCCCACCTAAATTTTGCTATTTTTCATTTTTTTTTACATTGTAAATATTTTTGGGAACTTTTGGGGCCCTTAGAGTTGTTATTGGGGGCCCCCTAAATGGAATTTCTGGATCCGCCTCTGTATAATAGTATAATATATAGTTATTTAATTTGTGTTTATCCGCATTTATTGTTAATAATGTACCCCTATATTTTTTTCAATTTATATGTATTTATATTTGTATTTATTTTTGTATGATGTATCTTTGTAATGCAATAACTTAAAGCAATAAACAACTTGAACTTGAAAAAAAACCTAAACTTGAAATTACAGTCAACTGAAATTGTGTTTGTCATTAAACATAAAAACCGTCAAAAATAGCATAACACTTATTATTAAGAAGCCATTCAAACATTACGTAACGCTATTTCTGTCAAAATTAGAAACTCTCCTGTAACCAGTCGCGGATCAACGAGTGAATAGGGTAGCTAGCGACCCCTTCCTTCGTGAGCATTTTTTTAAATGTTCATTCCAAACATTAAATTTTAATGAATTTTACGAATTGACTCCCAGTCAACCCCATCAGCCACCCCCTTATTTAATTTTTAGATCCGCCACGTAACGCTTTATAATGTTAGACTATAACGGCGCATATAACGCTTGGATCTACCCCCCCCCAGCTTTACGTAATACTTGAATGGCCCCTAAGTAGTATATTGATGACCGTAACAAAACAATACACAACAAGTGGCTAAGATTTAGCAACACTTAAGAATACACTTGAAACAAAATGTTGCTGTAAACAAGAAAATAAGTCAAGGAGATATTTCCTTTTTGTTTCACACAAAAGTAAATAAATTTATTTTAATGTTAGGCTACATTAAATCGGTCAACATAAACAGCAATCAATGGAACTTTATATTATAATAATTAAAGCCACGAAGAGTCCACAGAGGGATTCGAACACATTGTTTCCATCAGAATATCTCTTCAAAATCGCTGGAACGGAGTAGTTCAAGGGTTGCTCAGCTATGTTATATATAAACTGAGTGCACGTACTAATATAGTATATATTCAAGTGTTGCTCAGCTATGTTATATATAAACTGAGTGCACGTACTAATATAGTATATAATATAATTATGTCGATCCCTCTCAGTGTATTTGTAATTAGTAGGGCTATTCGTCAACAACTGGTCCCCCAAAGCCGTGATATATTTAAATGCTGCCCTGTCTGTGGAAAAGTTCCTATAAAACATTCATTGTTGTCACCATTCCTTACTCACTACATATATTCAATTAATAATATGTTTTATATACCATGTATTATGTAACAGTTGCGGATCTAGTCGGGGGCCCCCTAAATTTTTCAATTTTTTACATTTGAAATATTTTTGGGAACGTTTGTGGCACTTATTAGACTTGTCAATAGAATTTCTGGATCCGCCACTGTGTAATTAAACACTTGGTTGTTTTCAATTATTATATCATGGAACAATTTGTGGTTTTTAATAAACGGCCTCATTTACAACCTGCTGACCTCTGTTTTCATTGTTAATTGTTTTACAAGCTTGCTCTCAATACGACAGTGTAAATATCCATTGTTGCTTTATTGGATATTTGTAATAACCTTGAAATTAAAAATGTTCAAAGTGGCAGTCTTCATAAAAAACTAAGTTGACGAGAACTATTTAAAAATAGTGATTATATTTGTGTCTTATTACGAAATCATTGACCACCTTACATCTTAACTTCAATAGCCAACGTTCAAACACATTACTTACAGTTAGACACAATTATATTTTCTTACCTTAATTGTTCACCTATTAAAAATATTTCATTTTTTGAAACCACTGTCCTGCTTCTCTGTCGCTGTAACATGGTGACCCGTTCAGCTGGCAAGAAACGTTCCAGTTCTATTTGTTCCTCCGTTGTTTATGTCTAATTAAAATAGTCCAGTACAATTTGTTCATCCGTTGTTTATGTCTTCATTAAAATATTCCAGTACAATTTGTTCATCCGTTGTTTATGTCTAATAAAAATAATCCAGTACAATTTGTTCCTCCGTTGTTAGTCTAATAAAATATTCCAGTTCAATTTGTTCCTCCGTTGTTTATGTCTAATTAAAATATTCCAATTCAGTTTATTTCTTGTTTGTGCCTTGTAAATATATTCTAATTCAATTTATTCCTTCATTATGTTTGCTCGTAATTAATATTCCAATTCTTGCGTTGTTTGTAATGTAAACAATAATAATATTCCAATTCAATTTGTTTGTCCAAGAAGAAATATTTCACTTCAATTTATTCCCTCGTTACGTTTGTCCAAGAAGAAAATTAATATTTCACTTCAATTTATTCGCAAGATATAAATTACGTCGAACTAACTCAGAAATGTTGCAATTCTATTCGTCAGTTTGTTTACATTTAAAACTGACCTCTGACCTATGCTAGTGGGTGGAGGCAGGAACGCGCGACATACGTAAGACTCTTAGTAAGAGGACAAACACGGTAGTAATCCGATAGTGACATGCCATTGTTGATCACAAAGTAAAACAAGTCATAAATTAGTCATTGTCACAACGTTATCTCAGGAAACCGACTTTCAGCAATCAGGGAGGAGCAGGATGTAGCTCAGTTGGTAGCGTGCCCGCCTTTGAAGCGGTCGGTCGTCGTATCGATCCTTCTCAGTGGACCCATCTGCAGTTTGAGCTATTTTCCGTTCCACCCAGTGGTCCACAACTGGTTCATCAAAGTCCGTGTGTGCTATCCTGTATGTGGGAAAGTGCATATAAAACATCCTTAATTGCTGTGGCGGCAGCAGGTTTTCTCTAAAAGAAATGTGTCAAAAATGACCATATGAATTACATCCAATAGTCGATGATGATAAAAATCAATGTGCTCCAGTGGCGTCGTTAAACAAAACAAACTTTACTTTCAATCAGGGAACCAGTTGCAGATAGTTTTTCTGTTAACGTTGCAATTTAATTTCCCCCAACTTATAACATATTTTATTAAAATAAAAATGTATTAAAGTTTGTTTTATTTAATGACGCAACTAGAGCACATTGATCATTTAAAATAAAAAAAATGTTTTGGTCAGTCCCCACCTTTGAAGGGTTCGGTGGTCGGATCGAACTTTTTCAGTATACAAATCTGCAGTTTGGGCTATTTTCCGTTACAACCAGTGCTCCATGACTGGTTCATCAAAGGCCGTGGTAGACAGACAGACCGACAGTATGTGCTATCCTGTCTGTGGAAAGTGCATAATATATAAAAGATCCCCAATTGCAGCTTATCAAAAACAGTGGCTTATCTGGCAACAGCAGGTTTTCTCTAAATGTGTCAAAAATTACCATATTATGAATGACGTCCAATGGCCGATGATGATTACAATCAATGTGCGTCCATTTTCCCCATCTTATAACAATTTTATTAAAATAAAAATACAAAAGTGAAGTTTGTTTTATTCAACGTCGCCACTACAGGACATTGATCATTTATTTAACATCAAACGTATTTTGGTCATTCTGACAATTTCAGGAGAAACCTGCAACATGTTTCCATTAGTAGGAAAGTATCTTTTATACGTATCATTCCAGACAGGATAACACATACAACAGCATGCGTTCAATTGTGGAGAACAGTTTGAGACAAAACAACCTGTCAACCATAAATGTTTGATCCTTCTACGCATCCTCGGACGAGCATTCCACCCATTGAGCTAGAAGAGTAAAGTGTTTTATTCAACGACATCACTACAGCACATTCGATTTTTAGCTATTGAACGTCATGCATATGGTAATTTTGAAACATTACTTTTAGAGGAATCCCGGTCACCACATTGGCTACTCTTTTCGATAAGCAGCAATGGGTCTTTTATATGTATTTTCCCACAGACAGGACATCACATACCCTGACCATT
>JAUTWP010000243.1:0-14334 GCA_033042655.1 Cyathermia naticoides
TTTTCCATAGACAGAACAGTACATACCACGGCCTTTGATGAACCGGTTGTGGACCACTGGTTGGAACGGAAAATAGCACAAACTATAGCTGGGTCCAATGAGAAGGATCGATCCGACGACCGACCGCTTCAAAGGCTGACACGCTATCGACTGAGCTACATCCCGCTCTCTAATGGTATTAGATGAACAGAGAAAATGTGACATTTTATTTGAGTCTTACTATACTAGTTACAAAGTGGCATGTTGGTGTTTAAAACAGTAAGAAAAAATTCCTCAGACAGACGGACGGTGGGATACTTTATGAGTGTCTCACGCTGAAAACGTGTAATATGACTCACGTGTCACGTTTAGTCCATTTTGTTGTGTAAATTGAAGTATAATGTGCGCGTATGAAGACCATCTATCTGACACGGGGCAGGCAGGCGATAAAAAGAATATAAGATAGCTATTTAAAAAATCCAAATCCACCCTGGCAAGTTAATTAATGTTATAAAACAGCATTGCTTGTGTAGAAATTATTTGTTAAGCCAAGAGGGGGTCCCATAACTCATTGTTGTGTGCCGCAAAGAACCCACTGAAGCTGAAAAACGTTTTAGAAAATAATTCTTATTCGTCTTGTTCCCTGTTCGGCGTTTAGTATTAGTCTTTTTGAAAACATGTTTTGAAATGTTGGAGGAGCAATAGGTATGGTGCATTGTGGTTGAACGCAGGGCATTGGGAGTCGCTCATCTGTATCGTGTTAAGCACGGCCAGGGATGCCAGGTAGCGGAGTCCCGCTGTTAATTGACCAACTATACAGGTAGTCGAAGAATTTATCAATTTTATCTAGCACGTACATGTCATAGCTTCTGCGATGTCGTTTAGATCACTGGGTTTATGCATGGTAGGTAGTGGGTTCGAATCCCACCTCATGCATGCATTTTGTCTAGTTACCATTGTACTTTACGAATCCCATCTGAAAGTGATGCATGCATTTTGTTTGATGTACATGACCTTGGGGTTGTGGTTGCGTACGAGGACTGGTATGTAGTGGGTTCAAATCCTATCTGGTGCATGCATTTTGTATATCATGTTCATACCATGGCCGTGTCATTATGTGTTTAACTCTGTTAGGCGCTGGGTTCGAATCCCATTTGATGCATCTAATAAAAATCTCGTTGGCGTGGTTTAGGTAACTGGGTTATAGCTGGTAGCTAGTGGGATCGAATCCTATCCGATACATTCATTTTATATACAGTATTGAGTAAACTGTTAGAATCGATGGGTTACAGCCATCCAGTGATTGGTTGAAAAATCACCTGGTTCAAGACTTGGTGGGTATTTGGTTCTAGTTCCACCTAAGGGTTGAACCTTTTAATATCATTTACCAGCCTAGAATGACTGGACTGGTGATCTCAATGAGGAAGGGTAGGTATTGAGTTCGAGTCCCACCCGAGGTTTGAATTTTGTAATATCATTAGTATTCCAGCCTAGAATGACAGCACTGTTCTGCTCAATGGGGAAGGGTAGATACTGAGTTCGAGCCCCACCAGAGGCTTGAATTTTGAAATATCATTAGGATTCCAGCCTAGATGGACAGTACTGTTCTGCTCATTGAGTCTAACCTGAAGCTTGAATTTGTCATTTGTTTAATATCATTAGAATTCCAGCCTGCAGGGACAGGACTCAGCACAGAGCTGAGTGGGGAGGTGTACAGTCACATGCACCCAGTCCACCCACTTCACCCGAGTGATGCTCTCCAGTGTCGCGGAATCTCTGTAACAAAGGCTGTAGTATGTTCTGTTCTGTGTGGGAAACTGCATGCAAAACATCCATTACAGCTAATGGGAATGACTCCCCACCTTAAACATCCCCTCAGGGCTTTGGGGAGTGTTCCCTATGAAGACCATACAGACATCGTACAACCTTTATTGAATTTGGGAACGTTGAAAAGAATAACGGTTAAAGGTAGTGGGAATGAGTTGGGCATATACTGAAGGTTTCTGTTTCTTTCATACTCAGTTCTGACATCTCTATAGTACTGCAAATCGTCTTAATATTGTGTGCAGGGCGTGTCAAGTAATATGAAAAATTGGGGAAGGGGGCAATTAGCACCAATCAATCAATACATGTATAGACATATGAAGCAATAAACATCTACTACTACTGCAACAGCCACATCCACACCTACAACCACATCTACTACCACTGCCTCTCCCACGGCCACAACCACTGCCACTGCCTCTCCCACAGCCACTGCCACTGCTACCGCCACAACCAGTCAGTGCCGCAACATTCATTGCTACCTCTACTGCCACTGCTACTGCTGCTGATGATAACGATTATACTATGAACATGAGGGGGGTATTTTGGAAATTTAGTAGGGAATGTGCTTTTAATATTATTCTGAATTATGTCAGACATCTTGGCTATGCATTGGTACCATCCTCCATCCTTACCATCCTTTTCTTTCACTCCTTCCCCCACTCTGACCCTCTCCAATGCTGAACCACTCAACCACTGATTGCGTTTACTAGATTATACTCTCTCCCTCTCCAATGCTGAACCACATAACCACTAATTGCATTTAGCAGACCCTGGCTTTACTAACTACAAATTACCTCAATAATACAGTGGACTCTTTCTAAACCGGGCCCCCACTAAACCGGAATCCTATCAAAACCGAACAAACATTTCGGTCTCAATGTGTTCATTTAGTAAATTTAACCTTTAAAAACCGGAAACCTTTGAAACTGGACATTTTGCTTGATGAATGAGTATCCGCTTTATGGAGGTTTTACTATACACTATATTGACAAATCAGCTGTTAACGTGACAATAACGACAGTGGTAATATTGACCGCTTGGCTGTGTTTATTGCCTATTTGCTTTAAATAACATACGAGCACCTGTTTTGGCCAGAGGTGTAATGTTCATCTTGTAATGGGCTAAGGCGACGTCATGCTTCGCGAAACGTGAAATATTCTTGCACGATTTTTTTACGTCATCACTGGTGTCAATTTCGCTGAGGGGGCACATTAATACGATTTGTATTTCATAGTTGGCTTTACTCATCGTTCATTGCTGTCTTGTGTTGTACATTTACTTGATTTTAATACTCAAATGGTTAATCTCGGGTATTGATATCATTCTGCAATGTAGATCTTTTTATCTTCATGTTTATAAAACTGAAATTTGATCGCTATTAAAATGTTGTTTTTCTTCATTGGTAACTTCGGTTTTTCCTTTTTTGACAAAAATGACGCAGCATTATCTCGAACAATTTCATGTATCATGTTTTACTAATGAAAAATATAAACATAGCGGCACTTTTCATTCATGTATACGCGTTTTCTCATTTAACGTGCTTACACCACTGGACGAGTTCAAGCTCGCCCCTCCTGGTCACGAAGTCCGACCAATAGGACGTCCTACCCAGGACGGGAATATAATGCAGTTAACATGGGCGAAATGGTATTTGTGTAAATAAGTAAAATAGTGGCTTACGTCGCTATAACTAGTGCATTCGCATATGACATAAAACTTTAATATGCACAGCGGTTGATCCATGCAGAATAAAGGCACTTCCTGGCCACCAACGAGAGAGAAAATTAGAGACAGAGACAGAGAAACGCACACAGATTGAGAGAAAAAGATATATTAAACTGAAATTTTAGTTAGAGAGGAGACTGCTGTCATTATAATATTAGTCTGTTCGTCCCTCCATCCTGACTGCACTATGACGGGTTTCCTCTAAAAAAAGAAAACCAAATGTAGCTTTTTTACACTGCGTTGTGATGCACATCTTCGTGTGGTATCATGTTATCACAATCATGCACATATCTACGCTTAATTAACTACGTCATCTGATATCTCACTGCCTCGCTCTTACTCCCAGGAATACTGGTGCAGTATTTCAAACATGTCTTTATGCAGTTTTATCGTTGTGTACTTAACGCATATCATATTGTAAATTAGTTACCCAATAACCGTGATATTTGCTAAAGAAGTCGTAGTAACCAAAGCGGAAAATTAGTCAATTCATAATTATTGTCTAATATTCTGTTAATTTTTAAATATCCAATTCAAAATAACTGCACCGCAAGAGCAGCAGGGTTTTGTGTCATTGAGTTTCAAGTTCAAGTTCTTTGTTTGCCTTAAATTTTACAACTCAACAGCTAAACATATACCATAAATAATATAAACATGGTTTTACAAATATACATGTCCAAAACGTTTAGAGTGAGTGTGTTTAGAGTTACCGGACATGGTGTTTTTGAGTTTAGAGTCACTTGGTTTAGAGTTACTGAGTATAGAATTGGGTTTAGCGTCACTGCGTTTATAGTATAGTGGACTCTATCTAAACCAGATTTACTTGGGACTATCTAAACATGCTTGTTTAGACAGTGTGCCGGTTTCTAATCATTTTATCCAGGGTTACATTAGCTGGATGGCACTTCGAAATCATGCTGGTTTAAATAGAAATCCGTATCAGACAAAGGCTGGTTTAGACAGAGTCCACTAACTGTAATTTGGTTTAAAACCAAGCTTTTTGAGTTAAATTGTTATCTTACTCGGGCTAATGGTGGTAACGTTGTGTAAGTCAACATCGAAGAAAACATTCATTTTAAAACTATTTTCACGTACTTTGTACACCCATCTGTTAATGTTCTTAAATCGTAAGAGAAATATTTTAGATGCGTTTGGTGAACAAAACTAACGAGTAGGAGAGAAAGTTTGTTAAATTATGAATCATGTCTGGAATAAATGCACGTTTATTTATTCATATGAATGGCTATTTTTTCTAACCAGGAAATCCTGAATTGTGATCTACTGCAATATAATTTTTAAGTATATGAGTAAAAAGGTTTAATAATGAATGTTTTGTCATAACTCTGTGTTATACTACATTTGTATATTTATATAATTTGGGTGTGTCCCCTGCATGTTCATTGCATTGTATTGTGATCTGACTAATTGTTGTAGGTTGTACATTTCTTCCTAGTCAATTGCATACACGAACTACACCCTTCAACCATGATTGAACAAATACCCAATATGTATGTTTCGTCTTTGAGCGTAACATTTGAAAAGGAAATAGGGACTTGACCTACAATGCATATAAAACACCTTCTTAACAGCATGCAGATCCTGTAAACATTCTTACACGCGATGTCACAATCACACACTTCTTTTTCAACATTACGAAATGAGCCGAGAAATTGTAACAGTTGATGACAATTTCCAGATTTACATTTCTACGCAGGAGCCATTTCACCTCTGTCAAGCATGGTCTTGCAACTTGAGCTACAAAAGGTCAAAACTGTATAGGAAAAAGTTTCATAAAAATAAGTGGATTTATCGTAAACACTTGTGGTCAATTTGTGTATGTACACATTGCTGGAAGCTTTACAATATTCCGAGGCTATGTTTGAAAGAGTGTATGGCCCAAATGTTAATTCCAGTGAATAGAAATGAGCACAGTATCTGATCATTGTGCGTCGTGTAAAAAGCCAATGAATGTGGCCTTTATTCTCCTGTCGGAGTTAGGCTCGCAATAAATAGTACTCCTTTTCACCCACTGAGAAATGTATTCTCGGTTCTTATTGTTGCACGCGGACCCCAGAGTTGGTTAGATGCCTTCGTGTATTTATCCCCTGCTTTGAAGTGTCAGACGGCCCGTTGGAGGGTGGACCTGTGAACCAACACAGAAATAACCAGCCACTCCAAGGATTTTTGCCAAGTAATAAAAGAAACTTTACAATCGGGAATCTTGAGGAACTCTTCAATGTGCGCTGGACAATGCCCTCTGAAATGCGTTTACTTCAATGGTGTGGAAAAAAATGCCGGAACAATATTTCCAATATAACATTGAAATATGTTTCTGTATCGTCACCCGATGTCAGGTTCCCATGTCAATGAAATCTGAATTGGTTCTAATAAAATAAAGATTATGGCTGAAAGACTAGGGGAAAAGTGTTGATATTTTTATCTTTTTGCTGAAGAGTGATGGATTATCGGTCTTGGTGTGTGATGGTGGTCGGAGACGGGTTAGTTATGTTTTGTTACGTGTCAGCGCGCCTGTAAGTGTGACAAGTCGCATAAACCGTCAAACGGGTTCATCCCTTCAGTGCACAAACTCCAACAGCTTTTATTTTGATCTGGCGTCGTCCATGCATGGCCAGCAACGAAGCGAGTCAGATCGGAATTTCCGTAGTAGCGAAACAAAACGATTTTTTGTCAGAGGAAAGTTCTCAAATTTTGCCAAAAAAATTATCTAAAAAAAGTTCAATGGGAATCAAATAACAAAACATTAGAAGTAAAGAATTAATATTAAAAAAATCAGACAGCTCAAAGTTTCCGATGAATACCGAAACAAAACGGCATTTACCGAATGTTATCAACATTGCTTTAGTTCTGATTTTAGGAAAATTATAATTATTTTGTAAATTAGATCAAGTAACATTGTTAGACATCTTCATGGGATATCTCATATTCGGTCACGAATTTAGCCATATCAGAATTTCCATCGAATACCGAAACCAACCGACATTTACCGAATGTTTTGAAACACCTCAGTTTTCGTTTGAAAAATAAAAATGAGGTCAATGGAAACAAAAGGTTTATAAGGAAAGCTGTACGGGACATTTATAGACCTGGTGGTCGATTTAAAAACGGCTAGCTGGATAGGTTTGTCGCGCCCGCGTTCCTTCGTTTTATTACCGCTGCCTGCGGCTACTGGAAAGACAGTGCTGATGTAAAAGATAGGTTTCATGATGAATGGGTCCCACGAATAAAGGCTGGACCTGTGGCAAGTAGATAGGACAATCCGAGGCCTTGCAACACCTGACCGCTCCAAGCTTAGGAATCCATGCGATGTATTACAGAGGACAGGTAGATTACCGGTGAGGTCAGTTTACGTAACGTGAACAGCTAGTATACCACCATTGCACGTCTTTGCTGCTTGTACCGGGTATTCATCTGACCTGGACTTACTTGCTGCTTATCGAAAAAGAGTAGCCGCACTAGTGTGGTGGTAACATATTTCTTATCTTCTACTAACATTACTATCTGCTTTGGAGAGTTCAAGAAGCTTCGGATGTAAGCACCAAAATAAGTATAACCAACCTGGACTTATGAAGGTTTTAGAATCTGGACTTTGGCTTCCACAAAATGTGCAGTCTCTAACACTATGATAGTATCACGCAAACTTTACACATAAGCTGAAACTACTATAATACATAGGCTATACAAAATGCACAAGGTCGTTCAGTATGAATGCTCTCGATACCACTAGTAGTCTTCGTTTACCAGTGAAACCGCTCAGTAGCACTTGCTAGTGCAACTTATTACTGAACAAACGCTGTTTAGATACGCGTTTTAGATCTTATTGTTATACCACGCTTTTAATACCTGCGATATGTGTGTCCCTTTAGCATATCTCTGTTTTAATTATTTGCCGTTTCTGGGGGGTATGCTGTTGACCTTTATCGTATGCATAATATTATGCAGGAGCAGATCCAGGATATTTTAAGAGTGCAACGCAAAATGTAAACCTACAAAAAGTCAATGTATGAGTTTGCCTTATATCATAATAAAAATGACAAAATTACATTTAGGCCACTTGTTATTCTTCAAGATGGTTCATATACCATATAGTGAATATGGGAACGCCACTGGTCTGTTGTATAACTCGTACTAAGTTTTTACATGTATGCACCATTTATAAGACTAGAGTGTACCACAGTTTTAGTTCAGTTTTATTTAAAGTTTGTTTTAATTAACGACGCAACTAGAACACATTTATTTTGATCTTATCATCAGCTATTGGACGTCATCATTATGGTCATTTTAATACATTTCTTCAGAGAAAAGCCGTCGTCACGTTTATATGAACTTTCCCACAGACATAACAGCACATACCACGGCCTTTGATGAACCATTTATGGACCACTGGTTCGAATAGAAAATAGCCAAAACAAACTGCAGCTGGGTCCACTGATAAGGATTGACCCGACGACCGAGCAGTTCAGTATTAATTCTGCCGTGTATACTGTTGATCTTGTTGTGATGAATATCTCATGTCGCGCTTCAAAATAGCATTTATATAGTTAATTTGCCAATCATGTCCTCTCAAGAACGGGTAGACATTTTGACACTGGTGGATTTGGCCGTGGATTAGCTGAGTTTTCAATGTCTTGCTGTTCTGACTACGTGTGTCAGACCTCTCTATAGACACGAGAACCCCCAACGAGACCAATTGTTGTCGCTAGAATACTAATACCTAGGGATGAAATGTAACATCCAAGATTTTGACATATTAAATGAGAGACAATTATGGTCTGGGCAAACAAGAGAAAGAATCCTTTGTGTGGTTTTGGCGTGTAATTTCAAGTTTGAGGATGTATAAACTAATGCCAAGTCTTTTTTCTAAACTCAATCGTTGATGACAAGTAATTTAAGTTATTGGACGTTTTAATGTAACCACATATTTAATATGATCCATTGACCTACATGTTTTATAATATACGGAGGAAACTGTATACGCTGTCTTGTATAGTCGTTTCTAACACAAAGTCTACATGACATGTTCAAGCCTGTAATTTCAGAAACGGGTAGAAATTAGATTTTGACCTGTTTGTGTCAGTGGGATCAGGAGGTAGCTCAACCGGTAGCGTGTCCGCTTTTAAAGCGATCGGTCACTGGATCGATCCTTCTTAGTAGCCCCATTTACAGTTTGAGTTATTTTCTGTTCCAACCAGTGGCTCACAGCTGATGGACCAAAGGCCGTGGCAAGTAATGTACTGTTTGCTGGAAAGTGCATATAAAAGACCCCTTGTTGCTTATTGGAGAGAGAAACAGAGAGAGAGAAAGGGGAGAGGGAGGGAGAGTGAGAGAGACACACAGAGACAGAGAGAGAGAGAGAGAGTATGTGAGAGAGATGGAGAGAAAGAGGGAGGAGAGAGACAGATACAGACAGACCGAGACAGAGACAGAAACAGACAGGCAGACAGAGACCCAGACAGTCAGACAGAAAGACGGATACAGACCAGACATGATTTGCCAACAACGCACCTACTAGCACATTAAAACGAAATGTGAAATATCATAATTATTAGAAAAGCTCAACTAAACTAGTACTACTGTATTGAAATATACCACATGGCAATGCACGCAGTGTCTATAGTCTGATAATAAGCTTTATGTTGAGGAATTACGACATCGTTCAGCAGATCTGATCTGTTTCAATACCAAGTAATGGTCATGATGAGCTGACCAGTGGAGATGTCATGCTGTGGGGTCTTCATTGTTGACCCCTGGTTCGACCTCTGAATGACAGCCATGAATCACGGAACACTCTATACCTCACAGAATTATCAGATTGCAAACCTTCCTCCGTTGCTCTCAACGTTTTGAGCCAAATTCAAATTCTGTTACCGTGGCTGACCTCATTTGTTTAAGATGAAAAAGTAAAGTTTGTTTTGTTTAACGACGCCACTGGAGCACATTGATTTTTATCTGATCATAGACTATTGGACGTTTCCCACAGACAGAACATCACATACCACGGCCTTTGGTGAACCAGTTGTGGAACACTGCATGGAACGGAAAATACCCCAAAGTTAAAGATGAAAGTAGAACTCGTAGACTGTGTGTAACATACATGAGCGTAAAAGTAACTGTAGGTGTAATTTATTTTAAGTGTTTTTCGTGATTTTTAACATGTTATCTGGCTATTACACAATTTGGTATTGCCTTAAACATAATGCAACGTATATTTATTCTGTACATAAAGACCACCTGTTCATAAGGTCAATTTATATATACATGTATTATAAGGTGTTCGGTGTATACGGTTTACGATAGTCAGTTCTTGCGAAATATATGTTGTTAGTTCTAGAACAATTTAACCTTTAGAGTTTTGAAAACCAATAAAGGGTTTTACAACGTAAAAAACGTGGACAATTGCTATACATTCATTCTGTAAAAAAGGTACAAACGAAAAGAGTTTGGACCAACATAAGAACTACTGATAAAACCAGAGATATGTGTTTCGCCTTTGGCGTTCCCACCTCATAGAAAGCCGTTTGATAACGCACAATATGAACATTAAAATATTTCTGGCATAAATGGGCAATTCGCCACTTGTGTATGTAAAACCTCTCTTTAATAGCATCCTTTGAAGAGAGTGGTTGGATAGACGACCATTACCGCGGTCTATTCAAACTTAAATAAGCGATCCTTGCTGAGATAGACTGTGACACGTCCTTTGTTCCGCTGACCCGTTGGTTGACGAAATTCCCAGGTGATGTGGGCATTAGCATTTTCTTTCCGATGAAATTTAGTTTTCTACGATGATTCATCACTTTTTGTTACGTTCTGTCAATGCAAGGTGAAATTTCACTGTGCTGTTTACGAAATAGATTTTTAAGTTGTCTTTACAATTGTCCACCCAAACAGAAAAGTAGAAGCAAAGGCTGTATCGCAGCATGCACCCCATTATGTTATATATGTTAGTGGGAGGAGGGAAGGGATCGACATACAGTAAACACTTTCTAAACCGCACCCACGGGACCAAATAAAATGTCCGGTTTTGAGAGGTGAGAGGTTGGATTTACACGAAATGGACAGATTGGGATGGAATTGTTTATTCGATTTTGACAGGATTTCGGTTTTGTAGGGGTCCTGTTTAGACAGAGTTGACTGTACAAGCAAGCCGAATATCTCCACAATAATAGAACTTTCTTGCAGAGATTTTATGTGTTTATATATTAAGCAATATTCCTTCTTTTCCCGTGTTTTGCTTTTACGTTACAATTTCCTTTGTATTAGTTTTGTTTAAAATAAATGAATATGTTAATGTTAAATACATTTAAACCAACGATTAGACATATATTTAATTGAATGCTTATTCTGGGTTCAAATATGAGGGAATAATACTCTCTTTTCTCGCACCTGGTATGGTCACTGTTTTAGTCGTGATTCACGAATGAAGGTCTTCACGACTTTGCCAAAAAAAACTATATTAAAATCTATAAATCTTTCCACAAGACAGTCCAAAATAAGTTTAAATAAAACTGATATGAAAATTATTAAAACAGATTTTGGACCATCGTAGTTTATTAGGTGTCAACATGTTTCTGTGAATGTGAACGTCATTACACAATGTTTTTCTTTTTCATTTGTTACAAATACGCGACGAATGAAAAGTCCTAAACGATGTAGGCCTATAATATAAAGAATTATCCCAAGGCAATTATGTGTGTATGGGATAATTCTTTATATTATAGGCCTACATCGTTTACGACTTACGCCAGGGCAATTATATTAAACCAATCACGTTCCCTGTTCCAATCTGCAGTACGAAAAGTTAAATCGTCTGCTTCTTTCGTTCACTGCGGATAAATACAATGGTTCACCTTGAGTGACATCGTCTGTTGTAAGTCATAACCGCGACGTGTCGCTCTGACATTGCGACAACGTTCCGCAAGATGGCAACATCATGTAAAAAAATATCTCGTGGGCCACCGCCCTTTACGAAGACGCTGGACATCTTAAGCCAATGGTTATTGGTTGGCGTTGATGATGAGCATTGTCCATTTGAGATATGTTGCGTTTGTCATTGTGGCGACCTGTGAAGACGTGTTGGAGTCATGTGAACCGCTATATAAAGTCCTTCTAGTAACTGACACCTGCAGGGCTGTAATCAAGTCCATTGAGAAGGGCAAGTTGGTGTCATCCTGCAACACGCTGTCTGGACAAGGTGCCGTGTTGTAACTTGCTGTGAACCGGGGCAGCGGAAGACGTATAATCAGTGGTGACCGCGTGGATGTCGTCGTTTGCTGCAATGACATAGAGTTGTCTTCCCTCCTCTGATGACTGTCAAATTAAAGAGGTATAATTATACTAAAGCGAAGAAGAGTTAAGTAGAGCGTCTGCTATAACATCCTGCCTCTGAATGTAGACGTTAAACAATATGACCCAAGAGTTAAGTCGACTCGGTTTACCTCCAAGGTTCCACCAGAAGGAAACATGTGTTTTGTCTTCATCAACCATATGTATTGTTACCGCAATTATCATGATCATCATCACCACCATAACCACCATCACCACCATCATCATTAGCATCGTCGTCGTCGTTTTATCTTTCTCATCACTACCTCCGCCATCACCACCACCACCATCATCACCACCTCCACCACCATCATCATCTGGTATTCACCAGTATCACCACCATCATCACACTTATCATCAACATCATCGCTACCATAACTCTTCATACGTGACGCATAAGTTGAAGACCGCGGTGTTTCTATATTGCCTATACCATTACTATATAAGCTGATGTACCAGCTCGTTAGATTTAGTTGCACGACCACGTTTAAAAATACCAGTAATGATGTTATTATACAAATGAGTCGACCACATGTCACCCAAGTGATATATTTCTCTGTATTCAAATGTGACAAACAGCTGTCAATCATCAGTTCATTACCATGTAATTATAATATTAAGTATTACTGATGTAATTGTTAGGGGATTAGATAGTATCCCAGCGATACAAACTGGTATATGGGAAACTGCTATTAGCTGCACTCATGATTCAATATTGAAAACATATTTTAAACAAATAAAATTAACAAAACATCCGAATATCAAAACTGGTTAAAACGTTTATGTCAATGATCATTGTAAATATTGGATATTTGGATGTTTTTCATTAAATAAATGGTCGATATAATGAAGTATTATTGTACATAATCCTCTGTATGAATATGATCGTGGCAATGTTGTATCCCACCTGTTGCATTTCTTTACGTTTAAACGATTCTGTTGCGTGTTCGATGTATAAACTTATAATTATTATGTATAAATCTAAGTAGCAAGATATTCGAGATATAAAACTTCGAGTTGATGAAATTTTGCAATAAATATAAAGTTTACATACGTCTTGCTATCGAAGGTATTCAAAAAGTAAAAGTGAATGAGGTTTTATACTAATTACATGTATTATGTTCATGGTTCGTGCATTCAGATCTTAAGATATATAAGTTCGAGATAGTGATGTTTTATATATAATGAATGCAGTCGGCGTCGGTGGTGCAGTGGTTAAGCTATCGGTTTTGAGGCTGGAAACTGTCAAGGCATTGGCTCAATAGGAAAGTATAACCACTTACACCGACCAGTGGTTCCATAACTGGGTTATCAAAATTCATGGTTTGTGTCATCCTGTCTTCTCTTCTACTAACATTAATATCTGTCCTGGACAGACGACTCATGATGTTTAGTAGTGTCCCCATAACAGCGTGATTGAACATTAATTGAATGTAAGCCTAAAAATAAGTATAACCCACCAATGAATACATTGCTGGGGGCAATGTTTTCGCACCTGTTGATTACGTAAATGTTTTTGATCTTACTTAGCAGTTCATACCTGCGCTGTTTAAAATTCTCAACACTACTTTTCTTTTCAGTCTCACAATAAAATACATTACATAATGGGTAATTGCTGGCGGAATGGCATTCTGTGGAATTACTGCACATTCAGTTGGGAAACAATAATTTATTTCTTGCAAAGAAATGTACCTGTGCTACAATAGGTGACATAACGATTTTCTCACCTGAATTGTTGCTTTCTGCTTTCATTCTGCAACACCATTCAAGGATAATATATAGCCTTCATTTCCCTGAATGTCTGTATTTCTAGGTCATTGTCGGTTTTGTAACGAAGTCTGTTATGTCACTGTACAAGATACACTCACGTAGACTGAATAGGCAGGGTTCGGGTTGGGTTGTGTTTGTAAGAGTTGACTCCCGGTCGAAGGATTCATTGTATTTTCCTTATTAGTTATATATATATATAATATTATAGTTCCACAAGAAAACAAATCTTCCAAAGGGAAGTAAATATACATTAAACAAAATGAATTTCCTAATTTTCGGCCACCTAACTTAGGTTTCTTGCTAATACCCAGTTCTGTGATTAAGGCCAAGTGGCCGAAACTTTGGAAAAGTCTGTTTGTTTAATATTATATATATATAATAACTAACAGCCATCCCTCACATCTAACCCGCAATGCAGTTTAAAACATGAAATATTGGGTTTCAGTTTATGAATTACGTTCAAATGATAAGGGGAGATAATCGGAATAATAAAATCAGCCATATTTGTTGTTTCATAGCCACATTTAATTCTAATGTTAAGACAGTATTCTAGTTCAAAACTGTATATCTACAGAAGGAAACCCGTTACCGCCACATAGGCTACTCTTTTCAATAGTTAGTTATATTTATTTTCGTGCTTACATCCAATTAAGGTTCAAGCATGCTGTCATGGGCACACAGCTCAGCTTC
>JAUTWP010000354.1:0-14327 GCA_033042655.1 Cyathermia naticoides
AATGACGTCCAATAACCGATGATGATAAAATCAATGTGTTCCAGTGGCGTCGTTAAACAAAACAAACTTTACTTTTCTTATCCAACTTGACCACCTGTCCCGTAGACACACACATACAGATGCACACAGATGCACACTCTTTTTAATGACACCTGAACTCCTTTGATTAGCAACAATGGATTTTTTTTAAATAGACAGTGCTATTATGAACACTAGTGTAGAACATGATTTTTATCTGTTCATTTTGAACATGGATAAGCCAATCTTTTACTTTTTGACTTGACTTGGCAGCAAAGGGTCTTTTCAATACAGAACAGCATAATTATTATACCATTGATATATCAACTGTGGTGTAATAGATGAGTGAAAAAGTTATACCTATAAACGTTCATGTTTATATGTAGACCATTTCATCAAACACTTGGGCACGTAACAAATTGTGGACTTAGCTATGACACATATGGAAAAAATGACACTCACAACACACATTTAGATCACAAACAATGGGAACAATCTCAAACAGTGGCAAGTGGGAAGCCAGCCTGTTGTTTACCAAGCTGGCCAGCAGCTGAGAGGCATAACACAATATCAAATGGCTGGAATGCTAGTGTCTGTACATGTATAGCAAAGGTGAGAAAACTCCTTTTTTTTCTCGTGAGCTTGACACACCAAAAACATCTCCAAAAATGTTTTAGTTGGCCCCACCTTCTCTGGGTTCTGTATTCATTTATTACCAACTTCACTGCTACATAGTAATGTAGAGATATCACCAAATAAACAAATATATGTATAAATATCTATAAATGGCAAGATATGAGTTGATACAAAATTTGACAACATATGACCAGATAAAAAATTTGACACATAATTTTGGGATTCTAGTGCTTATAAAAATAACAATGAGCTTTTAAAAATAGGAAGGAATGACCAAATTAATTGATATGCCCATGAATATATTCTTAGAATGAATCTGTTCATATTACAAATTCAGAACCAAATATAATACAAACATAATTATAATCAATATATATATATATATTCAATTAGTTCTAATATTGTCAATTACATCCAACTGACAGAACAAATTATTAGTAACCCAAACTCTGAGACCAAAGTAACATTTATAGGGAAATCTGAGAATGAATTGATCGGTAATATTACAACTCAGAGCCATGTATAATACTAATAAACTAGTGTCAGAGCCATGTATAATACTAATAAACTAGTGTCAGAGCCATGTATAATACTAATAAACTAGTGTCAAGTCTTACTACGGTACCAATCAATACAAGTAGTTAATGAAGCAAAATTCCATAAAAGCATAAACGTTATTTCTGTTTGTTCTAGATAGAGTATTAATACTTTTATAATTTGTCATTTAAATTTATTCTACATACAATAACAGCCTTTGATAAATCAGTTATTGACACAGGATAGCACATACCACAGCCTTTAATGAATCAGGTATGGACTACTGATTGTAAAGAAAAATAGCTTGTTGTATATAAGTACTATTATAATATATGGCATTAATTTTAGTTTGTTCTGGATACTCATTATAACAGCATACTAGTATGTAATTATGATGTAATTTTATAAGAAATGTTTATAGGCTAAACTTGATGACCTTGGAATCTCTGAATTATAATTTTAAGACTTATTTCCAACATAGTTATGCAGGTAAATTTGGTAAAAATATATATTTGATTTTATAATGTGTATCAATTAATTGTTAGCAGAAAGCTGGTCATGTGTAAAACAATAAAAGTGTATTCAAAATATGGATATAAAAGATAACACATAAGTAATTAAGATTTGATTTTTTAAAACATATCCTCTAAACCTTTTGATTTTTAACTTATCACAATAATGCACTAAAATAAATGTAATAAAAAATAAACTGTTTTGATTATAAGATTATACATTTAACAAAATAATAAACATATGCATGTGGATAATATATACTAGCGCATTTTAATTACCTACACATTCAGGTATCTACACAACGAAACATTCTGACGATATAGAAATATAAAAAAATGTATACTAAAGAAGTATTTCAATGTTTATAATAGCAACTTATATTCTATTATGCGAGTTTGTGACACAATGAACACTGATTTAACAGGTTCTATAAAAGTTTAGTGGATGGTTGATACACCACGGAGTTACAGAACATCTATTAACACAATAATCAACATACAATGACTGACATTTATCATTTATCCAGTACTAATTCAAAGAACAATACTCATAATGATCATTATGCCATCGGAAAGTGACAAAAGATCTATACATCTAGTTTCACTACTTCTAAACTGAATGACTGTAATTTCAAATACCCAACATAATAAAAAAAATATCAACCAAGTATAGCAAGTCAATCTACTAAATGACTGTGATTTCAAATACCCAACATAATAAAAAAAATATCACCCAAGTATAGCAAGTCAATCTACTAAATGACTGTGATTTCAAATAACCAACATAATAAAAAAAATATCACCCAAGTATAGCAAGTCAATCTACTGAATGACTGTGATTTAAAATACCCAACATAATAAAAAAAATATCACCCAAGTATAGCAAGTCAATCTACTGAATGAGTGATTTCAAATACCCAACATAATAAAAAAAAATATCACCAAAGTATAGCAAGTCAATCTACTTCACAATGCTGTAATGTACAAGAAATGAAAACTACAAATACCTTGAATAAATCATGACAAATTTGATTCAGAATGTAAAATTCAACCAACATACAAGTAATTTATAAAGCAAAATGAACTGAATTAGTTCAAATGTTGTCAAGTACACCCAACTGACAGAACAAATAACTTATTAGTAATCCATATAAAGTAAAGAACAAAGAACAAATTTAACATAAAAAACAAAACAGATTGTTTAAAATAAAAAACTATAAAAAAAACCTATATGAAATGCCTGTAATAATATAGGAATTAAAGCTTAAACTTAATTTTTTGGGAGATTCATTTAATAACATCCAACTTAATGAACTAGAACAAATAACAAAACAAAATAAGATTAACAAAACGAAATCCTAAATATAAAAAACTACACGCAACTCTTAACTAGACAAAACTAACTCCTTCATAGACAAAACTAACACCTAAACAGAAGAATGATATTGCAAAACCACACATACTACATTTAACTTGACTAGTTATAAAATAAAGCATAACAATAATTCTTAATAAATAAAAAAAACTTCAGTTTATGAACCTCTTTTCATGTCACTGATATGATGCTAGGTTTTTATCATTGGTTTTATTTGACAGGAGATAGGCACCATTAATATCTTTCAGTTTTTCCATTATTTCACAAAGACATTTTCAATGGATATCTTCTTATTATTGTTATTCCCTTCTTAGTAACATTATATCTGAATGTAAGATAATGTTTGAAACGGAACATCCTGGCTCATTTTATTTGACAACATATCGCTATAATCTATGTAATCAAGCTATAATATTTAAACTTTATTTTAAAAATGTTTGTTTCAGTTTATGAAATCATAATTTTATAATGTCTTGGTAATTTTTTCTCAGCTTTAGATATCATTCATGTAGATTTCAAGAATTGTTCAATTCACTTTTTTATGCACTCTTTCAAGGGTTGCTATTTTAAATGTTTTGAAAAAGAGAACTGTGTGTGTGTGTGTGTGTGTGTGTGTGTGTGTGTGTGTGCATGCATGTGCGTGTGTGTATGCTTGTAAGTGTTTGTGTGGTATGGTGTGGTATTGTATGGTGTGTGCCTGGTTGTGTGTGTGTTTGTATGTGTGCACATGCATGCACGTGCGTACTTTTTTGTTTTTCTAATGCTTGCCTACATACAAGATTATAGATATCAAGTTTTCTCCTGAGGATATTAATATTTAGTTGATGAAACGTTGAGAAAATTTATTTTTTAATTTCTGGTTTTAGACAGACTATTTTTATCAAAAGATTTAATGCCTGCAAAAAATTATTCCTATAATTATAATTATCAAAAACATGTTATTTCTTTAATTAATCATAAATATGGAATATGTAATTAATTAGAACATGAGACCATTCACTTTCAATACAATAAACAATTGATCTATATAATAGATGCAATAAAACAGAAAATAAACATAAAAATCCTACAGATATTTAGTTATTAGGATTATTTTCTTGATTAAACAGAAATTCAAAATATACGTTCAAACAAAAGATAATGTTACAGTAGCCACGATTATTATATCCCTAAAATTTGACCTGTGCCAAGATAGAAAGATGACTATTTAAAAATATTTTTGAAAAATTTCCCAAATTTCTTGGACTTTCCTCGATGAGAATCATGTTTTTTCTCATCTTTAATCATTTTAGCTGATGCAAGAGATTCTAAACAGGTTTCCAGATCTTCTTCTACAGTTTTGCCAGCATCTGAACTGGATATTGAAATTTCATCTTCTTTGTCACCAGATGCTTTATCAGATAGTTCTTCCTTGTTGATATCATGCTCACAGGTGTCTGAAGTACTTTCAAGTCTTTTCCTAGAAGCAGCCTCTTCCAAAACCTCATCAATATCATCAAAGCTGTATTCATCATCATCCAAAACATCATCAGAAGCAGCACTAGAAACTCTTTCTCTTAGCATGTTTGAATTTAATTCTCCAGAATCAACTTTGGCATCTGTATTAATCTGGCTTAAATCTGATGTCAACGGTCCAACTTGTTCTTCTGGCTTGTTCTTTCCTTCAATAGCATCACACCTATCTGAGGATTGTTCATTGTCTTCACTATGCATCTCAGTATTCACATCCTCATCTGATTTGTTTTCTTCATTAATCTTGGATACTTCCAAACATTCAGATAGTTGTTTCTGATCCTCGGATGTTTTCTCATTTTCTCTATCCAACACCTCTTTGACAAGATTATCCAGCAAGTCTTTAACTTCCTGTATTTCTTCTTGGGAATCTTTTAAGTTTTCTTCAAGAGAATCCTCTCGCTTTGTTTCAGTTTGTGATTCCTGTAACTCTTCTGTGACCGAATCCTTGGACCCTTCTTTGAGTGAATCCTCAAAAAGATCTTCAACATCCTGTGATTTTTGGGAGGATTCATTTGACTCTTCTTTGACAGAATCTTGTAATAAATATTTGGCTTGTGTTTCTTCTTGGGATTCCTTAGACTCACCAACTGAACCATCAAGTAGGTCTTTAACATCTATTGGTTCTGCTTGGGATTCCTTAGACTCACCAACTGAACCATCAAGTAGGTCTTTAACATCTATTGGTTCTGCTTGGGATTCTTTAGGCTCACCAACTGAAGCATCAAAAATGTCTTTAACATCCAGTGGTTCTTCTTGAGATTCTTTAGGCTCACCAACTGAAGCATCAAGCAGGTCTTTGTCTTCCTGTGGTTTTTCTTGGGATTCTTTATGTTCGTCAACTGAAGCATCAAGCAGGTCTTTGACTTCCTGTGGTTCTTCATGGAATTCTTTAGGCTCATCAACTGAAGCCACAAGCAGATCTTTGTCATACTGTGGTTCTGCTTTCAATTCCTTAGATTCTTCTCCATATGAAGTTTCAAGGATATCTTTAATTTTCTGCATTTCTTCTATGGATTCCTTAACATCTTCTTGGACTGAAACTTCAGTCAATTCTTTGACTTCCTGTGTTTCAGTTTGAGATTCATTTAAAACTGAATCAACAATCTCTTCCTTCTGTAGCAACTCGGTATCAGATTCAGGATAATTTTTATTATGCTCATTCTCAATTTTATTTGTTGCAGGGTCATCAACTTCAACAAAATTGTTTTCTGTATCTTTTTCTTTAACCTCTGTCCTTTCATCTCCAACTCCCTGTCCTTTATTATCAATTTCCCCAACCATATTTTCCCCGTCTTTTGTAATAGCTTCTAAAGTATTAGTATCGACAGCTAAAGAATCATCGGAAACATTTTTACCAAATTGAGATTGAGTAGTGTCTTCAGAACTGGCAACAAACTCAATTTTGTTCTCATCAACTAAACTATCAATTTTAATACCATCTGGCTCATCATCAACAAATTTCTTTTCAATACCATCTACTACTTCTGTTTTTACTTCCTCATTATTTGTATCATCAACTGTAACACTTACATCATCTACATCTTTGTTTACATCATCATCATCACTTTTGTCCAAATCATCACTTTTTGTCATACCTTCACTGTCATCAGTCACAACATTCAAACCCTCAGTTTCACTATCTTTGTTCAAGTCAACAATCTCTGTTACACCTTTGTTTACAACATCATCAGCACCTTTGCCCAAATCATCACTTTTTGTCATACCTTCACTGTCATCAGTCATTGCATTCATACCAACATACTCACTATCTACACAATCTTTGTTCAAATCAACAATATCAGTGACACCTTTGCTATCATTCTCTGCATTCACATCACTGCCTACATCATCAGCTTTAGACACATCATCATTCAACTCACCAGACACAATCTCTTCCATGACACCATTAAGCTCCGATTCTCTCTCATTTGTAACAGTCTCTGAAACATCCATGCTCAAACCACTCTCCACAACCACAGTGCTTTTATCATCAATATCAAAAACATCATTAGATTTACTTTCACTTGCTACATCAATAAACTCACTAGTGATGTCCCGGCTAACACTCTCAAACCCACTGTCCTTAGTTTCAGGCAGATTAAAGTTTTGTTTATGAAAAGGAGATGGGGTGGAACTTATGGCATCAAAGAACTCATCAACTTCATCATCAGACTGACTGCTCTGAGGTGAATGTATATCACCAGCACTGTCGGTAACCATTATGCTAGGTGCCCCTCCAGGAGATGAAATTCCAGAGTCATCTCTGGACATCCCAAGCTTGTTACCAGGACTGTCTAACTCATCTTTTCCAAAATAATCCCACACAAATGGAACAGTAGACTCCAAAGATTTTACAGAATCCCCCATAGAAGTGATAGAGGCTCCCAGGACTTCAGGCTCATTTGTTCCCATGTTATGTTTTTGAATAGATCCCCCATCAGATTTATCATCAACTGTGGTGGATGTATCAACATCCATTTCCTGCCTTTGATCATTATCATTTGTCAGATCCCGTTTAGCCATTCCCTTAAGAACATCTTTGCCCTCAACAATACAATCAGTATTTGAGCCTTTGCTTTCTAACATGCTATCATGCTTATCAGAATCTACTGGTGGGTTTACAACCACTGACCCACCGACATGCTGTTTTGACATGGTTGAGTGTGCTACCTGTACATTGTCTGTATTATTAGCATGCATGGTTCTATGACTACTATCAATACGAGCTGTACCTAACGATCCCTCTCCAGCCTTATGCAGTATGTCGATGCTGTCTGAGCTGAGAAGAGCTGTGCTGCCGCTGGGAACCGGCCCATTGGACAAGGAATCACTCTTCTGTAGTGTGTATTCACCATCATCACCTCGAGACACTATCATTAAACCGCTTTCCTGTAACACAATTTAATACAAATACTTAGTGATGACTTTGAAAACCACTTTCCTGTAACACAATTTAATACAAATATTCAGACTTGGAAAAAGAGAAATGATGAAAGATCCCAGCTCTAATTTTTTAAAGGTAATAACCCTTGCTTCAAATACTATTCCATATTCAATTTGATGTGTAAATAAATCTCTGCTCGACTGAATGTTCTACTCTCTTTATCACTTTCCCACCAACATCTAGGGGAGTAAAATATCACTACCCTACATTTTCCACAAATTACAGTTTGATCTGTTCATGGATTGTGCAAAACTATTTTTCAAATGATATGTTTTCAAGCTGAATTATATAGTATCGACTGATTTCCCTATCAATGATTACAAGAGATTTATTTCATATATTAGTAGTGTTGAGAATACAAAATAACAGAAAACATTTATAAAACAACCACTAAATTCTAATTATGTTATTACATTTCCCACATTTGAGTATTTTTTGTCTAATAATAATTTAATAATATCATGAAACATAAAAATGGCTTATATGGCAGGTTTGTAAACATTAAAAAATAATAACAATAATAAAAAGTGTTTAAAACAGTGAATGCTATTCTTCATCTGGTATTATCAGTTGACTCAAGTTGGTAATAAGACCAGTTTATTTCAATTCAGCGCTATGAAAAGTAAAGTTTGTTTTATTTAATGACACCTCTGGAACACATTGATTTTTATCTTATCATCGGTTATTGGACGTCATTCATATGGTAATTTTGACACACTTTTTAGAAGGAAACCTGCTATGCCACATAGGCTACACTTTTTGATAAGCAGTAAGGGATCTTTTATATGCACTTTCCCATAGACAGGACAGCAGATACCACAGCCTTTGATGAACTAGTTGTGGAGCACTGGTTAGAATGAAAAATAGCTCAAACTGCAGATGGATCCACTGAGAAGGGTCGATCTGATGATCGACCACTTAAGGCGGGCACGCTACCGATTATATGCACTTTTCCACAAACAGAACAGCACATACCACAGCCTTTGATGAACCAGTTATGGACCACTGGTTGGAATGGAAAATAGCCCAAACTGTAGCTGAGTCCACTGAGAAGGATCGATCCGACGATCGACCGCTTCAAAGGTGGGCACGCTATTGACTGAGCTACATCCCGCTCCTCAGCACTATGAGAGCAAACCACACATACCTCTATTAATCTATCTTTATAAGCCATCTGTTCTTTCAAACAAGCATTTTCATGCTCTATATCCTGGTAGGATTTTTTCTTCATTTCTAATTCCTGAAAAATTGAAAACAATATAGAACAATTTGCCACCACAATCTTTAACCATAAGCATCCAGAGAAAATGCAGATTAACCAAATAACAATTTTCAGAAATACTATCTGACATAGTAAAGTAAAATCTGTTTTATTTAACTACGCCACTGGAGTACATTGATTTTTATCTTATTATCGGCTATTGGACGTCATTCATTTGGTAATTTTGACACATTTCCTTTAAAGGTAACCTGCTGCCATCACATAGGCTACCCTTTCTGATAAGCAGCAAGGGATCTTTTAAATGCACTTTCCCACAGACAGGACAGCAAATACCACAGCCTTTAATGAACTATTTGTCTGTTTTCTGATGGATTCATTTGTTGGAATTTCCGATACTGAATAAAGTGTTTGATAAAGTAATACTTACTGAATTTTTGTTTTTGTATTGTCTAGTTAATTCAATAAGCTCCTCTTCCCGCTCCTCCAGCTGGTCTTTGAGGAGCTCCACCTGGTATATCAGTGACTGCTTCTCATTGTCCAGCTGGGCTGACGTCGTCATATCCTTCTTATACTTCTCATCCAGCTCTCGTAACTCAGCCTAAAACAAATGTCACCATCAACAGTCAAACAAATTAACACTATAACAAAAAAATTAACCTCTTTATCTCGGCACCATGGATGTATAGGCACATATGTGGTGGTCTATCAAAACAGCAATAATATCAATTGTAATTCCGTAGAAAAACAATTCAGTTTACAATGGAGTTTACCATTTAAACAGTTTACCATACAGAGATTTGTGATTTTTGGGTGTTATTGTCCATTTGATCATGAAACTGTTAAATTTTTAACCTCAGACTAATGCGGGATCAAATGGACAATAACACCCAAAAATCAAAACACTCTGTATGGTTATCTCCTAAGCGTTTGCAAAAACTGATCATACCTTGCCTATAGATGGAATAAATCCAAAACAAAAATGATGATAGTATCATCTCCAACAATTTTCGTGTACCACATTATAACTACACAATATACTTGAATACCCAAATACAAATAAATCTGTTTACTTTATCAACATTTGTTGAGTGGAAATAAAATAAAATATCAAACATGTTAAGGGATATAATTCCTACACTATTTAAACGAGTGGCAGAACCAACAATTTAAAGCATCAAAAAAGGCTATTCAGTGCTGTATTATCCTGTCCAAGATTAAATTTTAATCTAAAAAGAAAGCCAATTATGAAAACTAACCAACAGTATTTGATAAAACATTTCACTAACCTTAAAATTCCGATCAGGTTTCGACTCGGAACTTTCTGTGGAATCATCACTACCTCTCCTACTACTAGTAGGCCCATCCTGTCGGCCAGCCTGATAAAAAATAGCAACAAATATATCATTGTTATTTATTATATAAACACAACTACATACTGAAAAATCAAAACTCTAAAATAGTCAATAATCATATCACCAATATAACAGCAATAAAATTTTAAAAGAAATACAGTTCTAATACATACCGGTTTGATGGGTAAATCTGAACCGATATCATTTGATTTTTCTATTTGTTCCTTTTCTGCCTGAAAGATAAAAAAAATAATCACATACGGTTTAAATTAACAAAATTTTGCGTAGTTAAAAAAAAGAAGATTCCTGCCAAAATATTTTGCTAGTATGGCACCAAGTATGTAGAGATTGCAAACTAAAATATTTAGTAAATATTCTATATGTAGGTCAGAAGCAGAGATGTTAACTAGTGTTATCTGACACATTATTTAAAAGTAAAGTTTGTTTTGTTTAACGAAGCCACTAGAGCACATTGATTTTTATCTTATCAGCAGCTATTGGACATCATACATATGGTCATTTTGACACACATTTTAGAGGAAACCCACTGCCACCACATAGGCTTCTCTTTTCGATAAGCAGCAAGGGATCTTTTATATACACTTTTTCATAGACATGATATCACATACAACGGCCTTTGATGAACCAGTGGTGGAGCACTGGTTGGAACCGAAAATAGCCCAAACTGCAGATGGATCCACTGAGAAGTATTGATCCGACGACCAACCACTTCAAATGTGGGGACGCTACCGACTGAGCTACATACCGCGCCCGACACATTATTTATTTGAAAATTATTTAATAGTTCCCGGCAGAGTATAAAATAATCATAATACTGTACATTACACTATCTTCTCCCATTTCAACACCTCCTACTAGACCACCCTCCACAACATATACAGACCAATCAAATCCCAGTCAAACAAACAATACCAGTTTTATCAGTATTCAGAATTTGTTAAAATGATAGAAATAATAAATACAGAAATATATATATATACTTCTCTCTGTTGTTTTTCTATTTCTCTGTGACGAATTCCTCGTGCTTCAGCTCTAGCAGCTCTCTTCGCAGCCAATCTTGACTCAGCCTGGAAAATATTACAAAAGAAATTACCACATACCATTATATTACTGTCCAGTATTCATGTAATTCGGTTGTTCGTGTTAAAACTAAACTTTTCCAAAGTAAACTAAGAAATTGCTTCCAAAATACAAAATTTCTGTAATGTCTATACAAACTACTACTGTACTAGTAGTACCATTTTGAGTTAATTTTGACTTGTACAATTAATTATTTTATTTAAATAATTTAAGTGTAATTTAAGTGTGTTGCTTATTTTAGCAAAATGGTACTGTTTTATAAATAAAGGTTTGATTAATAATTTATCATGTTCATTCGATTTTAAAGGGCAACTTTAGTGCAAAAATCATCCTATACATTTGTATTGTTTACAAAAAGTTGTTTTCATGTATTTTTAAAAGTTAAATACCAAACAATTTATTGAAACAATCCAAATCAAAGCCAAATATCAAAGCTTTAATAGTATTGTATTAAAAAAGAATCAATCTCTAAAACATGACTTCAATTATTTTAGTAAGGAAGTGAACAATAAATCAATCACCAGCGACACATATTCAACTCTATCATCTATCAAACATGACATACATGTACACAATAAAGTTTTCTATTTACTCTAAAAACTAAATCAAACTTTCTGTGACATCAGCTATATCAAATATGACAGTTAAAAAGCAGTTGCAATGAATAAGTGTGCGCAGTCATGGATTTAGAGGTAGTCCTTATCTTTTTTGTCAAATAATGTGTTTTGTGTTGTTTCAAAGGACTTTATAATCAAGGTCCCTTGTATTAAAGAAATATTAGATTTGCTTCTGGTGCACTGAATTGTAAGAGATTATTTTCAACTCTTTTTATAAAGTCATTTGAAACCATGGTCTGAGATTTGAATTGAAATACAAATTACAATACATAGTTTTGACAAAATCTGTTCATGCTAGGATGTCACTCAAGCGAATCAGGTACACATAGTATTAGTATGTGTCACCATATCAAAAGACAAATATTTTGATTAAATACAGTCAAACATGCTAAAGCGGCCACCTGTAATAAGCAGCCACCTGTTGTCAAAGATCACCTTAATTTTCTCCCATATCAGCTAATTTAATACAATATAACCTGTATTAAGCAGCCACCTGTCTTAAGAGGCCACTTTTTGTTACACCATTGGGAGGCTGCTTAAGACAGATTTGACTGTATATCCATTTTTCTTCATTTATTAGTTAAATGACTGTTTTTAAATAATCAACTAAGATAAATTTCTACAAAACATAAAAAATATTATTGGTTTGGAATTATTTGTGTTAGGATCTGAGCTGGACATTCCTGGTTATCTTTCCATCAGGACATGAAGCTGCATGTAGAGCACTACGCTTGTACAAGTACTACATTATATTGCAGGTTAAGAAAACACTTAAATCATGGCTTATCTGACCACCATCCAAGGGCTTCTGACAATAAACATACATGTACATAAAATTTATATGTGTAAGTATAAGTATAGGAGTATTAGGCTAAACCTAAGGGTACTTATAGTATACCGTTATGTTTTAAAATAAAACATTGAAAAAGTGTAAAATTTAAATATTGAGGAAATAAATCATCTGGTAGTGAAACATCCATATATCGATTTGAATATCTTTAAAACAGAAATAAATATTTGACTATCAGATAGGTGGTTTTTAACTTGTCTGTCAGCATTCTCACTATTTAGTAGACAGAAGTACTTTCTACACCCTTGGCAAGGCCCTTGGAGTTAAATACACTTATATTTCATATAAAAATAAATACAAACTAATGGACAGACAACTGTTTGAAACATCTGCTTCTCATGACAATAATCTATGAGCCAGGTTTGAAATATGTGTTAAACTTGGATACACATGGTGTTCGTACAACACTTACAAGAAAGGGCAGCATTTCTGTACAGTCTCCATCATCCAAGACAGTGGACAGTATATTGTGTATAGACCAAAATCAATCAAGTGTACCACGAGGGCATGGGAACAATATTGATCAAACGTGAAAAGAATGTTTAGTGACACTCATGATGGTAACATTTAATACTGTAGAGATAACAATCATACAGGAGTACTAGAACATATCCTATTGTGGTTTTATTTTATAAAACACAATTAGACCAAACGTACCGTGACATTGGCCAACCAAAGTGTATTCATAGTGGAATATGATATAAAGTACAGTGGACTCTGTTTAAACCAGCTTTTATCTAATCCACATTTCTGAGTAAGCCAGCACAATTTCAAAGTTCTGTCCAGCTATGTAACTCTGGATAAAAATCTGTCTATGCACTCTGTCTAAACCAGAATATTTCATTGGTACAAAGTGAATCTGGTTTAGACAGAGTCGACTGTATATAAACTAGCAATGTCTAGTTACGCAAATTTGTGTTGAATCCACTGTAGTTAAGTTATCACAGACTGATGTGGTTCGAGTCACATTGATCCATAGTAATATCTAAAAGAAATATGTGTAATGCTAACATTGGAATGATTCTACAGCATGGTTTATCACGGGAAGGAAGAATAATCTTGCAGCACGGGGTTTATTAGCTGTCAACATGATAACTAACAGAACCTAACACCACTAGATGCAAAGAGAACATCACAAGACAGTATCTCCTCACGTCACTAGATAAACCAATTTTAAACACATTTTTTTCATATTTGTACTAGGGTTATTAAAGGGACTAGAAACGTATTTTCAGGTATTGACTGATCTGTCACTTACACATCTGGAAATTTGCGTGCTCAAACTCTACCAGGTAAGTATGATAATCCAGAAGAAAAAAAAAAAATCGAAGTCAGTTTTTTAAACTTTTGCTTAATGGTCAAATATTTACTGTGCTTACATCACTAAAAAAGTGTTCAAGCACTCCTGTCTTGGCCAGACTCTGAGATCCCCCAGAGTCCTTGTCCCAGACAGGTAGGGGAGGGGGAAGGCATGGGGATATGGCTTTAATATACTTTAGTGGGGGTGCCACCATCATATCACTTGCCCCTACGTGCTAAAAACGCCCTAACCTATGCACCTAACCATTTGCTTAAAGGTATTAGAACCGTATTTACAGGTATTAACTGATGCGTCAAAACACATACAATAATATTTGTTGGCTACATC
>JAUTWP010000465.1:0-14303 GCA_033042655.1 Cyathermia naticoides
TAAAAATAGTTCCGGCTTTTATTCAACATATGTTGAATAAAAGATTTTTTTATTGCACGGGTCAGAATGGTCTTTATCACTATAATAAGACTGAATAGGTATGTAATAAAAGATATATTCTAAATGGTTAAATAATAATAAAAAAACAGACACTGCCACTTTAAGCTGTATGTCAAACTGTTTAAACAACATATTTCTCAGTTACACATAATGAAAAACATTGATCAGGTGTAATCTTATATATAAAAGTGTGTTTGTATTAAAGTGTACTTTAATAAAGAGGTTCAATATTGAAAATCAATGTGAAGTATCGCATGCTAGCTGCTTAGGGTAAACACAAACATTTGTCTCAGTTACACAACATAATGAACAACATCGGGGTGTAATTTCTTATACCGGTAGGCCTATAAAAAGTTTTTAACTGTACTGGACATTTTGTTAACGTGCTTATATCATTAAATGAATGTTCAAGCACGCCTCTCGTGGGCACAAACTCTGACAAAGTCAGAGATTCTGTCCAAAAGTGTTTAAGAATTGATGTGTATTTTAATAAAGAGGTCCCATGGACTTCATTGAGGTACGTATCAGCGATGTTTTGAGTGGGTTCGTGTAATATATAATCCACCTGAACATGTATAATATAAAGATCATATAACTACGTATAACATAATGTACACGAACAGAGAAGATAAATGGCGGCACCGGGTTTTCTTTAAAGAAATGTGCCAACATGACCATGTATGTTGTGCAATAGCCGATGATAAGATAACAGCCTGCTATAACAGCCTGGCTCTGGACGTGGACGTTAAACAACATGTCCTGTCCTGTGTTCTAGTGGCGTCTTTAAATTAAAAAAACTAAAACCTTTACATCCCACTTCCACTGGGATCGACCGTGGAACAGTGCTTGAACAGTTAATTACATTCACATGACCTGACCTTTACATCCAGTTCTGGGTAGGGTATTTGGCGAAGTCAGATGACGTGACCCATTGACAGGCGTACTTAAACGTTACATACTAGTATTTATCTTGATCCTGACCGTGTAATGTCTTATAAAGTCAAGATTGTCACCGTGTCGTTGAAAATGTAGCCAGTTAGATGACGTGATACACTCATCTCCCATAATGAATAATTAACATGACATTCTGAATATAATATAATGTAGGTTATTACGTGTTAGACAACTCCGTATTAAGTTAGCCTCTGTGTGAAAAAACAAATCCTGAAAACAAAATCATAAAACTAAATTTAGTTTTTTTTTATAAAAGACACTTGAACTTTTAATGAAGAAACTGAATCATAAAATATTCTGTGTAAAAACTAATTATTGAGAACAGTGTCCACGGAAACCAAATCGTGACACATGTCTAGAAAGCAAAGAATGAAATAAAATTTTGTGTAAAAATTAAATAATAAAAAAACAATAATGGAACATTATGTCTAGAAAAGAAATCCTGAAATAGTAAGAAAACAAATTATCAAATTGTTGAACCATCTGTAAAAAGTCTATGCAGAAAACAAATACGTAGTTTAGACGTTGTGTTTTTTGTTAGAAATGCGTTCCAACCAGTGGTCTACAACAGGTTTATCCAGCCTGTGTGAACGTGTATTTAAAATACTCTTGCTGCTTAATGAAAAATAATAGGTTAAGTGGGGGCAGCGGGTTTCCTCTGAAGACCATCAATAGCAAATGCCATCTATGACTCCTAATAGCCGCAGATAAAAACACACAATGTGTCGGATTGTCGTTAAACAAACGTTCCTTTCTATTGTTCTGTTCAAATTACAGTTGCTTTGCACCAGCATTTATTATTATGGTTTAATGTAGAAACAAAAACATTTATTTCAAAACTAGTACAATATAAAACTAATAATACTGTTCTATCGGAAGGAAGACAGTGGAGATGCAAAGAGAACCCAGAAAACAGTGGGTGTGTTTGTTTAGCTCTCTTTCAGTATTTAAACAAACAATAGTTTGTTATTTCTAAACAACATAAACAGATACAATTGTAAATACCACTACATCTACACGCAATAACGTTTTTTCTTCCCTTGACGACGATAATAGAAATCTATTTGTAGATACGTAACAGATAAAAACTCATCACTTAAGACACTACTAGAAGAATGAGTTTTGTTAGTTTAGTTTAAACACGCCATAGTTGTGTTCTAGATACCTATTAGCGTGAATACACATCTAAAATGTGTGTATGTACACTATAAGGTCAATGCAAAAATAGTAGAAAATATCGATGGGTTTTCTTGAACGCGTGTATGTGTACTATCTCAGCTAAGCTGTCTGTTTTTCAATACCATTGGCTGATGACGCGAATCTGTAACATCAAACACATAAGGTGTAGTACGGTAACATTGATTGACTGGACACGCGGCTCCTGGTCTCGCAGACACTATAATAACCTTCAGTCTTATTCATGCCAGCGCATCAATGGAACGCCAATATTCGGTGGGATTATTTTCTCTTGTATTCTGACTTTCACAAAGAGGCTCTTGCTGAGTGGGGTCACCCGAGTCGCTCTGACGCTAGAAATATCTTGCAAACTTTTGAGCATTTGTTTGTTACGTGTGTTCAAAGTGTGTCATCACTGAAAAAGAGCAATCTGAAATCAGGAACACTACAACGTAAGTCAATTTGTTCGTTTCTATATCTTTAAATTGATTTGTTATTGTTCTGCACTTTGTAACATATCGATAAATATCTTAGATACCGTTTTAGTGATGTTAATGGGTATTTAATATATTTCTGTACACTATATTATGGGAATGTGAGAGTTCAACTGATGTTTATCAAAATGAAATCAAGAATGAATCTATGAAGTTCAACAAGTATCAAGCGTAGACGAAAATATCTATTAAATGCCATATACAATATTAACGAGTTGTTCAATCATTTCTTTATTTTCAAACGTTTTAGTAACCGGTTTTGACCTAACGTCAAAAGAATAGTTATTGATATAAACGCACCCAGGAACCAGAATTAACTAAAATGTCAAACTCTTCCCTGTTTATTAAAATTGTATTTAAAAAGTCCTGACGTTCGTATATACTTTGAGTCTATGGTCGTTTTCTGGCTTCAGACATCATACACCTGATGCCATTGAATGTAAGTATCACTCACATGTTGTTTAAGAATAAACTATCTTCTTAAACTAACCGTCTATGCACTGATGCGACCATACAATCAAATGTCATTGGAAGCTGCATGCGTCTATAAATATGTTCATACATTATGCTAATTAGAATGGATAATTATTTAAATTTTGTGTGTAAATGCAACTAAGGTCATGATGAGTAGAAACGCATTGCAAATAGAACTAAATGTATTACCACAAAAGCAGGTAGCATTTATGATTAAGTTGTATTTACATTTTAAATTAAATATGAGAGCACCTATAAAGAGTATGTGTGAGATAGAAAGAGAGAGAGAGAGAAGGAGAGAGATGTGGAGGTTATGACAATTATACGACACATGCATTTTTTATTTAAGATATTCTATTGGATATATTTCAAGAGCATGGTTATGAGTAACAGTTAAAATTACAATGTGACTTTTTTTCACGTCATATTTTTCTGTTGCCTCGTGTTTAAGTATTTTTCAAACTTGGAACAAGACTCCAAGTGCACTGAGCCTCTTTGGCGTGGCACTACTGACTGGTCAGTCACCAGATACTAAGATGCTTGTTCACGCTTATGTGGCCCTCAAGATCATTATGTCGGAAATTTTGGCATTGTTCGGAAGGAAAGAACCATTTCCTAACATGATGTATTGGAAATCTGATCATTCATGAGGTCGCATAAACTGTGGGTTAGTAGAGTGCATAATGGTCCTTGACTGAAATAAATAATACTGTTGGTAACACGTTACTCTAATTCTCGCTAACACTAATGGTAAAATGTATGTAGAAGTGACCATAGCTAACACTCAAAGTCAAGAGTATACTCGTTTCAGTTTAGAAACGGTCACGTTTCATATTCTAGCAACTCTCAGCAATGTATAAGGTCGACACGTGTCATGGACTTTGTAACTACATGTACTTAGTTGTCGAGAACATACTGTATTCTGGAGCGGGGTGTAGCTATGTCGGTAGCGTGCCCGCCTTAGAAGCGGTCGGTCGTCGGATCGATTCTTTTCAGTGGTCTCATCTGCAGTTTGGGCTATATTCCGTTTCAACCAGTCCTCCGCAACTGATTAATGAAATACCGTGGTATGTGCTATCCTGTATTTGGGAAAGTGCATATAAAATATCCCTTGCTGCTTATCAAAAAGAGTGGCATATGTGGCGGTAGCGAGTTTCCTCTAAAGAAATGTGTCAAAATTACCACATGAATGACGTCCAATAGCCGATGATAAGATAAAATCAATGTGTTCCAGTGGCGTCGTTAAACAAAACAAACTTTACTTTACTTTTTACTGTGCCCCGAGGCCGGTTACCAGTGGATTACGCTTCATTTGTACGGACAACATAATTATGGCAGAACAGTTGATGACTCGTTGCAGACACAAAACAAACCTGAAACATCAATTTAAAATAATAACAAATAATTATTCTAGACATTGCACCTTTAATTATGATAAAATCAGTGCCATTGAGCTTTAATTGAAGTGTGTTAGCCTGGTTATACACAAAACCACAGTTAAATACCTCATACGCAACACCCCTGCCACACGACTATTCAATCAGTTTGCTATTAAAACTGGACACAGGACAATAAAACGAAAAGAAGCCTGCCGCAGGCCTCCAACAAAGTCGATCGTTCTGGTCTATAAATAGATAGACTGGTTTGCTTGCCCTAACATACCTGTCGCCATACCTGAGTCAGGTAGGGTTCGGCTGTTTTGACTTCACCTCACCACTGTGGAATGCTGGGACGATGTTTAATCAGGGTTTTGTTGATAAGTGAGGATATGGACTGTTACACGTACAGGTGTGTCGAATCATAGAATGAAAGTGTACAAGTGGAATTTCCATGAAAACCTGGTACGTTTCGTTATTTCTTAAATGTAAAAGTGTTACGTCGATTTCTGTCGTCTGCTTCGTGTCCCGTGCTGTGTGGAACAACGTTCTCACTAGCAGACGTTATTAGCAGACGTTAAAATTAGCAGACGTTACAATTAGCAGACGTTAAAACTAGCAGACGTTAAAAACAGCAGACGTCAAAAATAGCAGACGTCAATAAGGTTTAGTTTGTGATAAAGATACTGTTTTCCAATGTATCTTGTGACGTAAACAGCAGAAGTTAAAAACAGCAGAAGTTAAAACAGCAGAAGTTAAAAACAGCAGACGTTAAAACTAGCAGACGTTAAAAACAGCAGAAGTTAAAAACAGCTGACGTCAACAATAGCAGACGTCAATCAGGTTTAGTTTGTGATAAAGATACTGTTTTACAATATATCTTGTGACGTAAACTGACTATCCTATACATTCATATATAAAGCCAGAGAAGAAACCACAAAAGGATAGTTGTGTTTTTGTTTGTGATTGTTCTGTTGATACAGTTTTAGAATGTATGTTGTTCGTATCTGTTAATCTTATGATTAATACCAGCAAGTATACAGCACACCTTGAGACGAAACTTCCAACATTTCTGGATAGATAATAATATATTATTAAATATTAATTAACACCTATATGTGCACACGTCGGCAAGAGAAGAAACTCAACGTATACTGATAGAAAAAAGAAATGACAATTTTGTTCTGTGTATGGAAAAGTGACGTATAACACTTTTCTTGTTTTATATATAACAGTATCTTCTATTATTCAGGCAATTGTGGATTATGATATATGTGTATAACATCATCTTGAGAAGAAATCAGAACTGTTAAACATGTCAGAAGACACCGCTTCCTGTTCGTCTGCTTCTGGATCTCAAGGGCCTGGTGATATTATCATAACAGGAGATGACATATCCATCCACAGTGACCAAGAACTCAAAGATGTCATCGAACGATTCGAGACATCTGTCAACTTTGACCCAGACAGAGACATCGCTTCCATTGGAGACACGGAAAGTACTAACAGCATTAATAAAGATGGCGATTCTCTAGGGGCTACTTCCAGCACCTGCAGTGTCAAAGACGAAATCGAGGAGATTGAGGAGCTCCCAGAAGAGGGAGGAATTAAGCAACCTAATGGAAAACCAAAACAAAATGGCGGCGAAGGTGCTACGGCAGACGATAAATCTAGTCAATCAAAAAGTGTCAAAAAGAAGAAATCTCCTTTCAGTCTTTTACGAAGACTGACAAAGTTTGACAAAACCAAAAAAGAAAAACAAGAGAAAGATTTATCTTCTGAATTCTCGAAAATTCGAATCGATAGATTACCTCAGGTTTTTGTTTGCAAATATCTTGGAAAGAGGGACACGAAAGGGGTGTATGGTCTCCAACACGTTCGTAAGCCAGTTGATGAAATGGTAGATCGTGTAAAACAAAGTCTGGACCTTTCTGACAAAGTGGAACTTCCTCTTGTTTATCTGGTTGTAACACCTAAAGGAATCGATATACGAGAACACACACTGAACAAAGTGAAAGATGAGGTGGCTTACACAACGATATCCATCGATTTCATATCGTACGGTGTGCAAGACATAAAGTACTGGAAAGTGTTTACATTCATTGTCGTCAAGGAGTTATCTTCGCGGACGAAAACCACGGAATGCCACGCGTATCTCTGTGACTCCTCGCTGAGCGCCAGGAAACTGGCGCTGTCCCTTGGTGCTGCTTTCAGACTCTATTCCCAGAAACTCCAGTCAGAGGGGAAGTTCAACAACTTCCAGGTGGAACTTAGACCCCCGGACGAACTAGCTGAAGCTTATGAGAAGGAATGTGATGCGTAGACAAGCTTTGTTGATCAAACCTGTCTTAAGCAGCCACTGATGAAAACACAAATAGTATAATTAGACAGTTGGTTAATGCAGGTAATTGTGTACTAAATTTGCAAGGACATAAAGGTGACCGTTTAAGACAGTGGCTGTTTAAATGAGAACATAAAAGTGGTCTTTTAAGACAGGTGGATGTTTAAAAGAAAACATAAAAATTGTCAGATCTGTCTTAAGCAGCCACTGAATTAACAACAAAACTAGTCTCATTTGGCAGTTTGTTAATGCAGGTAATTGTGTACTAAATTTGCAAGGACGTAAAGGTGACCGTTTAACACAGTGGCTATTTAAGCGAGAACATTGAAGTGGTATTTTAAGACAGGTGACTGTTTAAATGATAACACCACAATGGTTTTTTAAGGTAGTGACTGTATAAATGAGAACATAAAAATTGTCTTTTAAGACAGGTGACTGTTTAAATGAAATGTTTGTTAGAGGGGTGACTGTTTATAAAGTCATATACGGACACTGAAATGGAAATAAAAGTTCTATAATATTTACATGAGGTTCCTACGTAACGTTCTGGATTCATTAAAACAGATTTCTCTTGTTTTGAATGGCAATATATTCTGATACGAATCTTCCCTTCACAGTGACGTGTTAACAAACCGGCATTTGTTTAAACAAACTGATCAATGATAACATAATTTATTACTAATACTAAATAGTTGACTTTCTAAACTGGGTTTTGTCTAAACCAGCATTTGTCTCATCTGGATTTCTGTGTAACCCAACATGGTTTCAAAGTCTCATCCATCTACCATAACAAACTGATCAATGATAAAATAATTTATTACTAATACTAAATACAGACTGTCTAAACTCGACTCTGTTTAAACATGCATTTGTCTTATCTAGATTTCTATGTAAACCAGAATGGTTTCAAAGTCTCATCCAACAGGATACAATCTGTCTATACCGGTGTAATAGGAATAGAAGTCCGTAGGAATAGAGGTCCGACACAATGTCAAATGCTACAGGACCTGCATACCTAGGAATCCTCGTCCAAACGAGACTTTTATAAAACACATGGTTTTAATTCACTTTTTCTTACCTTAACTATAGGACTTGGAGGTTTTATGGATCAGACTATTTGTTTCATTCCGTAAAGATTTATTTTATAATTAATCCAGTTTGTTGTGATATAACCGGACTTGTGTTCCTTTTACACCGGTCATTGTTTGAATAGTCCAGAGCTCATTTTTCTCGGTGGCTAATTTGTTTACAAAAACTGGTTACAAAAATTTGTAATTTCATTATATTGGCCATTATTAAAATTGTTGTTGGTGGTTATATTTATGTTCGTGCTTACATCCAATTAAAGTTCAAGCACGCTATCACGGGCACACATGTCAGCTTCCGGAGCTGTCTGTCCAGGACAGATATTAATGTTAGTAGAAGATAGGAAACCCGCTACCGCCACACTAGTGCGGCTACTATTTTTCAATAAACAGCTAGGGATCTTTTATATGCTCTTTCGTATAAATAGGATAGCACATATCATGGCCTTTGTTAAAGCGGTTATGGAACCACTGGTCGGTGCAAGTGGAATCACCTTCCCATTGAACCTTGCGGAGCACTCACTCTGGGTTGGAGTCGGTACCAAGATTAAAAATGCCATGCCTCGACAGAGATTCGATCTCAGTACCTACCAGCCAAGTCCGATATGATAGCTTATCCACTCGACCACGGAGACCGGTGACGCTTTAGCATGTTTAGCATATTATTATTAAGCAAATCACGTGCATTAATATATACATGTATTCCGTATTGCATAATTCATTGACAGACTAGTACAGAATATGTCGACTTCTAAATGGCGGTTTACAACCGCTTATAATACAAGTCATCAGGGAAGAGGTCAATTTGTCATAGCCACAACATGAAGAATAACCGTTTGTTATTGATCATTTAAATGCATGTTCGTTTTCCCATAGCAAAATAACTTCTTTTAAAATTTATAAAAATTTTCAATTCAAATAAGGTGTAAAAATGCCGTGTCATTGCATCAAATCTTATAAAAAAAAAGTTAGGCCTATAAGAGCAGACTGTAGACCAAATGAAAATAGGTAGGGCCAGTAACCACTTAAAACAATTATTTTACTATTTTATTGTATGTCTTTTTTGTTTTCGCTTGGTTTTGTAGCCTACACGCAGGTTGTAATATAAACAGTATCACATGGAACTGTTGTAAAACTTCACAGTTCATCAACCCATGGTGCAGTCATGATTTGTAAAAAGTCTTTATCTACAATGTACACTCGTACTTTGAACTCCACATATATATATATATCGGTAGTCCACACGGAAACGGGTTATTCGATTGTAATATATGTAGCCTACACATCTAATTGCAGACCTTAAATAGTTATTCAATTTGTAACCTTTGTTTATAAAACACTATTTTATCGTTCTAAATATAACATTTGGAACCCCAGGATGGCTTGAGGATTTTAGAAAGGCAGCGTTTTCTTTTCAAGAAATTTATCAGTTTCCAAATACACTGGCAGTTTTCTCTCCATCTTGTACACTGGCGTCGGAACAGGGGCGATAGGAATGGGTGGAGATGCCATTCTTTTTGTAATGGAAGGTTTATACCCCATAATGCTGTTCCTTTTCATTTAGCTTTGTTGAAAAGCCACCAGTGCGCCATCTGAGAATTTTACAAAACATTTCTGGAACCATTCCTCGGCTGGGAGGAGGTGTACACCACTCAGAAACCACCACTATATGTTTCATTCTGACGCCTATGTTATAAAAAGTTTTTAGTAATGCAAAATATAAACACATCTGCAGTTTTAATAAAATATTGCGTTTTTTCCACCAACATCGCTGAATGCCTATAGCCTACCGTATTTCAACGGATTTAGATTCAGCATCGAAAATGGCCATAGAAAATGCTATGCACACAATGTTAGCCAAAAAGTTCATTATTTACCCAACCTTACTATATGCAACTCTCAGATCAAGCAGTCATTGTTTTAACTATGTTTAATAGGTAGTAGCGGCGCCAGGAGTTGAAACATGGAATTGCTGACCTCAAGCAAATGCATGTACAAATGTAGGTCTATCTGAGATGGAGCAGTGGACTGAAATAGAAAAAGCACATTACTGGCAAGACACTAACCTGGAAGATCTATTCCAAATAGTTAAATAAAGTAAAGTTTGTTTTATTTAACGACCCCATCAGAGCACATTCACTGTTTTTTAATCATTGGCTATTGGAAACACCCGGTACCACATCTGTTTTACAACGATTCGTGAATTTATGCCACGGTTTAATCTTATTGAAATATCCATTGAATTCAATCTTATGCAGGTACAGTTTTGAGTACAATGTTAATTTTTGTTGTTATTCCTTAATAAAGTGGTTATAAAACCGTATTCTTCCTCTGAATGGGACCCTGATTTTAAAAATGCATGAATGTGACTAAAATGTAAATAAAGTCATCGGTAAGTAGGTCTATACCATGTGGTGTATACAACGGGTTACGCCACGTTACAGGGTCGACCTTTGTGATTAGGTTAGTTATCACACCATTGATAACACCCCTTGTTTCATTATTTAACCTTTGTCTAGTTCAGTCTCTAGAGTTCCATACTCCATATTTCTTACCTACCAGATATACCAATAAACAGATATCTTGTTCAAATTCGCCTATATAATATAAGAGAAAGTACAAGGACGTTGTAACAAAGACTTCACCGAATGAACTAAAAATAATTGTAACATTAATTTAGCCATACAATTGGTATATTTATTATGTTCATACTAAAAGAATATACATGTACATGTATATCAGATATGAAACTAATATGAACGATATAGCTGGTATCGTAATCAACACGTGTGTACAAGACAGAGTCTAAGGGATAAGTAAAGTGATCAAATCACTTACCAATCACTATTAAAACCACGATGATGCAAGCTATTAAATTGCGAAATTTCTAAAAAGGCATTATCGGTATAACCCTTTTTTAATGATCAATAAAATATAGGGTTATAATTATGACTCTTTTATTTTAAATGTTTTGAAAAAAGAAGTAAAAACTTAATTTTGTAATAATCATGAATCTATTGGGTTTTTTCATTTTGATATTACGTTTTGTCTTCATTACCTCTGTTCCGGCTATGAAAATAAACATAATTTACATGTAAATGCTTACAAATATATTCAAAGAAAAAAGAAAGAAAAATAAGACGTTCATAAAGAATTAAAAAAGGATCAATTGCAATTACTTTTATTTACAGAGAAATGTTAATTCACAGCCATATATTCTAATACGAATGGAACTGCCTTAGTTTAAACTTTTAATTGTAATATAATTACAATATAATTCATGGGATGTATGTTACGTATCAGACACGCGTAATTAAAATATGATCACATTTCAGTGTTAATTTAGATACCGATTCACACAGCTGTCACAACATACATCCAGGGTTATATAAATCTATATGATATACAAGACTTATCATTCCACTCATACTGGATACAGTTCGAACCAACTAAACCGACTGAGGGTTGCGATACTGTGTGTTATCCTTTAAAAGAAAACATTCTTGACGTTTTTCAAGCAGTAGCCTGTCCGCCTGTGAAGCGGTAGGTAATCGGGTCGATTCTTCTCAGTGAACCAATTTGCAGTTTGAGCTATTTTCCATTCCAACCAGTGGTCACATGTGGTTCATAAAAGACCATGGTATGTGATATCCTGTTTGTGGGAAAGAGCATATAGGAAAGAGTAACCTATGTGGCGGCAGCGGGTTTGGTAAAAAGAAATTTGTCAGAATGACTCATTATGTTTGACTTCAGTAGCCGATGATAAGAATAAAAACAATCTATGTTATCTAGCAAGGGCGTAGCTAGACATGTAAATGAGTGTAGGCACAAAGTTTACGGCGAAGGGTCTGGGGCCGCTCTAGGCCCCAGCAGGTACATAGCAGTGCCCTGGTAGGGGGTCTAATGGGTGGGGGCAAGAGCCGCAAGACCACCTTAAGCTCCTGAGATCTTGTGTTTTTGCTATGCTAAAATCGGAATGCAGAGCGTACAGACATTATTTATTTTTTTAAAAAGGAAAAAAACTATTTTGAGTGTAGGCACGTGCCTACTCGGGCCTTACGTAGTTACGCCCCTGTCTAGTGACGTCTTCAATTAGAACAAATTTTACTTAAAAGAAAAATAATGAAAAGGACTCCTAGGGTAAATCAATGTAGAAGTATTCTATGTTACTCTAAGTCATCTATCTCAACAGAACGAAAGTAGCGTAGGCCTACGTATGTTTTACATTCCATTGTAAACAGGTTGGACTTCTCACCTTTTTTATTTGATGGGTGTGAATCATGTTAAAACTTGTCTAATGCAGATACTAAAAAAGACCTACTAAAGTGGCCATAATCATTTTTGGATAACCTGTCTTCACAAATTCAAATACAAACATTTGTAAGCTATACAACAATGTATAAAAATACACCCAAAACACCTACAGCATCAGCCTTTATCAGGTGGTCTTTGTACACAAATTAAACTGCGTGCTTTTAAATGCAGAAAGAGCATGGACAAGTGGGCGTTATACAAAAGACCTTTATAGTAGGATAGACAATAGATTTTTATTGATCTTTAAAAAAAGTCTAGTTCGGGTCGATTCTATATCCAAAGGTTAACAATTGTCTCAGAGCAATGGTGATCCATACTTTAAGTTACCGTACTGTTATTTCTTTCTTTGTGGTTTTTCACGACAAGCATGCAAGCAAGTAAGCAAGCAAGCAGACAGGCATGTTTACGCGTGTTCACTAGGCCGACTCGTCGGATATTGATTAGTGCGCCTGTGCCATGTTTCTACGGGTATCTCTTGGTTATACAGGTCACACGAAACCCGGATATATTCTCTAAAGAGGTCAGGATAATTCAGACGATCTGTCAACACATCTGAAGATTGTTGTTTTCCACCCGTCAACTGAGTTCCAGAGAAACCACATAAAACGTAAGTACCACCGAGTGGACATAACCACGTGTAGTAGGCTATACCTGGGAAGATCTTGTACATCCATGTGCTTCCATCATAATCCCGCCGCTAACAGGTGGAGATCGAACACGAGACGTCTCAGGTAGGTTTAAGAAGACGTCGTCTGATACCCTTGTTGTCAATCAACCAAGTGGTTGCTAATAGCCAATCTTTATTTAGTGTATTTTTAGGGTAGTAGGTGATGTGGTCATCTAATCAGGAGCGGATCTGGAGATTCCATTACCTGGGGAGGTTTTTTAGGTCTACTTTTAGTGTTTGTGTTGCTAATGTAAGTTAACGATGTGAATGCAATGAGTAAGGTGATTGTCTGCAATGAAAAGGTGCCACGTGAATCTCACGAACTCGTGTTATCATATGTTAGTACATATGTATATTATCTAACACCACAGCAAGCAAAGCACCATAGTTCGTTGTGGTGATTATTGAAACGAAACTCCTTTGTGACACAATTATAAGCTACTGAAATAATGTATATAATCAGAGGCGGATCCAGAAATTCCATTTAGGGGGCCCCCAATGACAAGCCTAAGGGTCCGAACGTTCCCAAAAATATTTACAATGTAAAAAATAGAAAAATCGCAAAATTTAGGGGGGCCCGGGCCCCCGCCTCCTAGATCCACCACTGATAATTGTAGGCTATATTTATATATTATATAACGATTATGAACTGTACAAGCACCCAAACAAACTATATAGCTGGGGCAGGTTTTGCAACGTCAAGTCAAAGGTTTTAACGTCTATATTCAGAACAACTGTCATAGCAGACGTCTGTATTGGGCTCCGATTATGGCATTAGACATCACGTCCTGGACAGACGGTACAGGAAGCTGAACTGTGTGCCCATGACAGGTTACTTGAACTTTAATTGGAAGTAAGCACGAAAATACATTTAACACCCATCTAACCAATTAAACAAGCCGTAAATATCCGTTTACTGTGAACAAAATATATGCATGTACATGAACTTTTGTATATATTATATAAATAAATAACCAGTGGCGAATTCATAAATTTAATTTGGGGGGGGGCAATGACAAGCCTAAGTGCCACAAACGTTTCCAAAAATATTTACAACGTAAAAATAGAAACATCGCTAAATTTAGGAGGGGGCATGCGCCGGGTGTGCTCCCATGGAACTGCGCCTGATAACAGCTATCAGTTACAGGTTGCTAATTAATTTTCACGCCAATATAACGGCTACTGTTATATAGATATTTTGAATGGATCAGACAAACGACCGCGACGTCAATGGATTGAGTTCGTACTTCCATAAATAACACAAGTATAGTAGTAGTCTGCATTTTTATTTTCCGTTCCAACCAGTGGTCCACAACTGGTTCATCAAAGGCCGTGGTATGTACTGTTCTGTCTATGGAAAAG
>JAUTWP010000576.1:0-14294 GCA_033042655.1 Cyathermia naticoides
CTGCTTATCGAAAATAGTAGCCTATGTGGCGGCAGCGGGTTTCCTTCTAAAAAGTGTGTCAAAATGACCATATGAATAACGTCCAGTAACCGATGATAAGATCAAAATCAATGTGTTCCAGTGGCGTCGTTAAACAAAACAAACTTTTAACTTTAGTTTCCATGTTTTGAGCACACAACGCTACCTGATACCAATTTTAGTTTTATAAATATGTTTATCCCTGCCACTAGTTTATGTCTGTGAGGACATTAGCACAAAATATCAAAATATGTGATAAGAAATCATTGTTTTACTATTTTCACATACAATATCTAAATGTGTGATTTTACTGACATCCCCTCGTTTACAAAAACTCTACTGCTATCATGAAAAAGTAAAGTTTGTTTTGTTTAATGTTACCGGTACTGGAGCACAATTTTATCTTATCATCGGCTATTGGACATCATTCAAATAGTCATTTTGACACATTTCTTTTAGAGGAAACCCGCTGCCAGGAAATAGGCCAGTCTTTCCGATAAACACAAAGGGATCTTTTATATGTACTTTCCCTCTGACAGGACACCGCATATCACTACTATCATCAAACAAAACAAAACACATTGATCTTGAAGATATCAATATATTTAATTTATTGTATGCTTTTTCTCATCTTATTGCTTTTGTCATTTCGATTTCAATAGAAAACTGTGGAAATAGATGTGGTCAAGTTTGCACACACATCCACCCCTAAAAACCCTAAATCAAAAAAGTAAAATTGCCACCGCACTTTTTCTGTCTGTTGACTACCTTAAGATGCCGTTAAAACAATAAAATCAATTTTGGCAGTGCGATCTCACGGAATGACGTCATCAACCAGACCAAACGGTAACATTGATATGTGCATGTCTTATGAACATATTCTTCTAGTAGCGATACTATTAAAAGAGGTGAGATAACTTTTGTTCTTTACTGTCACTCAACTTTTAAAATAAATGGAACGGATGTAGCCCAATCGGTAGCGTGCCCACCTTTGAAGTGGTCGGTCGTCGGATCGATCTTTCTCAGTGGACCGATCAGTAGTTTGGGCTAATTTCCATTCCAACCAGTGATTCACGACTGGTTCATAAAAAAAACATGGTAGGTACTGTCCTGCCTGTGGGAAAGTGCATATAAAAGATATCTTATTGCTTATCGGAACGAGTAACCTATGTGGCGGCAGCGGGTTTCCTCTAAAAATGAAATGTGTCAACATTACCATATGAATGACGTCCAATAGCCGATACGATAAAAAAAATCAATATGCTCCAGTGGTGTTGTTAAACAAAACAAACTTCAGTTTACTTAAAATAAATCTTACATTTTGCAAAACAGTTAAAAGCAATGGAACCGCGTGCGTATCGTCTCCACTTATAAGTAGTCTTAGAACTGTTGCTATGGAATTCAAAATCTGAAGCTATTAAATATTTCACGAGGGTTTGTATGACATTTGAATATCCACTCGATATTTTACAAGTTGCACATCAATTATGATACGAACGTGAATAAATACCCTTCAGAGAGGTGTTACCGTGCCACCTTTCACTCCGTGCGCAATTCTACACAAGCATATTGGTGTTATCAATAAGAACATTACTATTTCCGTCATGTGCAATTGAATTATAGGACAAGTGATACTGTCAAAACATTAAAAACAAATATATATATAAATAATATTCTGCGATTTCAGCCAAGTGTTTGCTATAAAACATTCATGTTTCCTTTTAAACACGATTATTGGCCGCAAATTGGCATGGTAACGGTCTTATCGTGGCCCCGTGCGGTGTGTTTATTCAGCAAAATGGTATAGCGATGAATCAACAATTGGGACTGGAAATGATGAAGACTATTACTTAAGCACACACAAAGACGAGGAAGAAGGAGAAGTGCAGGGATCATAGGATGTTGAACTTCATTTTCTGAAGAAAAATAAACCCCCGGTAATTCCACTTATATATGGAGTGTGTTGGTTTCATTTAAATGGGTGAATGTTCTAGATGTAACTTTACTTTGAAGATTCCAGTGGTCATCACCGTAAGTGAAGTTTTAATATTAGTACTGTATTTATTAACTTAATATTTACATGAATTCTTTTAAACACTGTCTTTACAAACCATCTTGAAACCACAGTGATATAATTATATGGTACCAATCCGCTATTCATAAATCATAAAATGTCCTTATCGGTGTCCTTTCAGAAATACAAATTATGATGAATTATTAACAAACTAAATAATTTTTACAAGATAAATCCATCCCTAGTCAAGTCATTGTTTTAATTTGACATACTCCTTTTGATTTATATGCAGAAACACCGACATTAGTTTGTATCATAGGTTAAAACAGTGATTCGTAAATTAAACTATTTGGTTTGTCTATGCGTTCATTGTACTGTTTGTTCATGGATATGGTTTGAACATTTTAATGTTTAACCAGGTTTCTCGAATCTGTTGTCTCCGATGTTAACGTCCTCCGTACAAGTGTGAATGCACTCACGTGTCAAAGAAGCCGTGCATGTATACGAGATGTCATTCTGATACTGGTAAACAAGAGAAGCCAAAAATGGCAAAAGTTCATATGCAAGGATTTTGATCAAGCCTATACCAATCTGGCTGAAGTGTCACTGCCCTGTTCTGAAACTTGTGTATTGAATTTTTAAAAATAGTATAATCTACTCGTGCATTAGTCGTATCTAAACTACAGCGCAATTACCATATTCAAATCATATCCATGCAGATAACAGAGTCAACGTTAAAATATAATAATATATGTGTATGCGAATCACTTCCTTTTAATATAGTGACAAATTCCTGTGCATTGCTTTCACAAATTACGAAATAGATAAACATGCGTGCATGAGTGCATGCGCGCACACACCCCTTTAATTTGCATGTCTAGTGCTATAAACAAAATAGGCTACAGCAGTATTTTTGCATTTTCAAATGTTATTGTGTGACTATATCTTTATTGTGTAGCAATATCTCGGCTAGGTTTGACTTAACAGTTTTCAGATTACTTTGTTTCATTATTTATTTACAGTTACCACACCTTAGTGTGTTTTCCCTTGAATAATGCGGTTTCTAAGCGTGAACAGCAAAGTCCATTATAGATGTGACTTTATACTTGTATAATAGTATGAGTAAAAACTGCAATACCTTGTATTGACAATTTGTAATAGTGACGTTTTATATCTCAAACGAGGTTATTCAAACTAATTGTATAAAGTAGTTTGCATTAATAAACTATAATAATATTATAAGATGGGGATGCAACTACTAATAAGTAACACATAAGGTAAGGTGGTGTTGTTGGTGGTGGTGTGTGTGTGTGTGTATTGTGTGTGGTGTGGTGTGTGTGTGTGTGTGTGTGTGTGTGTGTGTATTTTTGGGGTAATATCTTCGATTGTATTTTGGTATTTAAAAATACACTTATAATATATAGATATTCAAAACTATACGCTAACAACTTTAAATGCACCAACATCATATCTTCATTTGTTGGCTTATCGTTTAGAATTGATCGTGTATATCCATAATCATTTTAGGCTTGTAAAAGGTATTACCTACACTTTCATGATTATTAGTTTTGGACTTTATAATGATAGAATCATACTGATATATTTAAAAGTTAAGTTTGTTTTATTTTACGATGCCATTAGAGCACATTAATTTTTATCTTATCAGCGGCTATTGGACGTTATTCATATGGTAATTTTGACACATTTTTAGGGGAAACCCGCTACCGCCACATAGGCTAATCTTTTCGATAAGCAGCGAGGTATCTTTTATATGCACTTTTCCACAGACAGAACAGCACATACCACGACCTTTGATGAACCAGTTGTGGAGCACTGGTTGGAACGGAAACCGATATATCTAGGTGTGCGTTTTATTGCTGTGTTTCATTACCAAACTGTTAGATTTTCATACAATTTTTATTATAACTTTAATACAACTAAATCTGTACTGTCTTTTTTCACATTGGTCTCTTTAATAAAAATAAAAGTTCTGAAAACACTAAAATATGGTTTCCATTGCAACTGATGACATAGAAACACACACTGCATTGAGTAAATTGCGAAACGAGACTAGATGTTCTGGAGTACTGAATGCACAACTGATGGCATTTATGGTACTATATCATGTAGACCGACTGTCTGAAAAACTAATGTAATTAGGCGTCCCAAGATTTGCAATTTGTTCTGACACATCATCTAGATTTATTCCGCTGAAACTGATTTCTCCACTCCCACATTTATTGCCTGCAAAAGCAACCATTAGATTAGCTTGGTCACTCGCACAGCAGATCCATTGTGTACAAAGAATGAATTTACCAACTGGGTAATTCATGCTTTGGGGTCTTACTTGCCAAAATAGCCTTGGTAATCAGGATGTGTAAGGGTGCCAAAACTGACAATAATGAACAATTTGTATTTTATTCTAGCATAATATTATATATAGATGCGTTTCGTTATATGCATAAATAGGTTTGGTACGTCATCGACTCTCACAACTGGTTCACTGGTGCTGTCCTGTCTGGGAAAGTGCATATAAAAGATCCTTTGCTGTTTATCGAAAATAGTAGATTATGTGGAGGCAGCGGGTTTCCTCTAACAATGTGTCAAAATTACCATATGAATGACGTCCAATAGCCGCTGATAAGATACAAATCAACGTGTTCCAGTGGCGTCGTTAAAACACACTATGTCATCGACTCTTGCACGATAAAGTTGATAATATGGATGAGCAAACGTTGGAAACAACCGTAATGACAAATTTATATTGTTTGTTTTTTCGAATTTGCATGATCTGTATACATAACTCATCCTGGATAAAACTTTGGCGCCAGGTTTAACAAAAAACCTTGATAATCAAGATCTGCATAGTCTGAACGCAAACAGTAATGTAACATTGGTGTTTTATTAATTCGAACATTACCCAGTGCTCATCCATGCACAATACAAACTCAATTCGTAAACGTATTCTCATTTATCAGCATTTTAGATGTTGTATAGTGTAAACACACACATACAATCCCATTCATACACAGTACACAAACAACTGTTCTAACGTTTTGCATTTGTACCCGCGGGTCATTGGCAATACACATGATTTAGCAAATGTTGTTTGAACATTCTCCAATTCATCAGGAACCATTGTGCATGAAGATCCTATAACACATTAATTAACCGCCTTTATCCTCTACGATTTGGGGTCATATGCATGAAGAGAGTATAGCTCTTTTAACCGCGTGCATCCTCTAACCATCTCGGCAGCTATGTTGCATGTAACGTATACAGTTAAACGTGTTTAAATGTATATGGTCTTCATACAAATTATGGTTTTAGATTTGTAAGCATATCCACAACCAATGACAAGTGTTAATTACATTCGCTGTGCAAATGATCAAATGTTAAAACTTATGAATTTCATGCATGCATTCTATTATGTTCCTGTCTGTTGCTTTAGGAATACAAACAATAACGATTTGTTACCCCAGCGGGCACACAGAACCGGGGAAATATAAATCATAATTTCCCAAGGGAATTATCACGCATTGGTCTAACCGGTAATTTTATTGGGAAGGTCAGTTCACTTTGTTCAATGAAAGTCCTGGTACTAAAATACCTGGCTACAATATGACTGTACACCCTTAAATCATCAACTTCGCCTATTCCATTTGCTAATTATATCATTAGCTTTCCGGGAATATTTCCAGGAAATATAATAAAATTAGCCAATCAAATTATAAAACATGCTTATTAGCAGTGTATAATTCTAAGTAAAAATCTAAATAAAAATATTCAGGCTGGAGTAATAAATAGAATATCAAACTCGCTTCCATATATTATCAAGTTTGTCCCTTGTGAAATAAGTTTGATATCCTCAATGTGAAGTTGTATGTGATTGTGTAATATCAGATTCCTTCCAATTAGACGCTCTAAACACAGAATCAAAGTGTTCCACTGGTTTGTGTGTAGTTTGTAAATACTGGTATTATCGATGTTTGAGATTTCCATTATGTTTGTAAAATCCACTATATTGTAACACCCTCGTTTTAAGATATGAAATTTAGGAGATTGTATTGTTTTGTTTTTGTGCACACGTCGAAATATGTTTGGTTATATATACGATACTATAATTATTTCTAAAATGAATTTCTAGAAGTTCTATGCATAAAACATGATAACAATACAATGTTTTTTATATGGGACATTTGATCGCTGTGAGTAAAGACATAATTAATATAAAAATAAAGTTCAACTGATGCACAAAAGGTATGATTACATGATTCTAAAAATAGAAAAAAAACCGCTTAGAACTATGAGTCTGAGGTTTACTGTGGCAATCCTCATACATGCGTTTAAAAATTGACTATAATAATTGATTTTAGAACCGATTTTAATGTATGGTTGAATTTCTGTGTTTTATTATTAAATTATATTGACACATTAGACAATGTACCATAGCACAATGTTTAGATATCGTATATTAACATTTGCCGCAAATATCCTCACTGGTAACTCACCATCCTTCAGATTTTAGTTCTGATGTATTCATGTGCTACACACGGTGTATACACAGTCGTAATGAGGTCACAATCATATTAGTGAATGACGCACATTATCACAAAATGGATACCGTAAACACAGTAATAGTGTCTAGTGTTGCCCGCTTGAAGTGTCAAGTTATCAAACATATATAGATCATGTCCAAATTGATTATTGCATCAGTATAGTTTACCTAGTGATTAATCACTTCTTAACAGAACCGCTGGACATTTACTATAACGTGTTTTGAATGGTTTTGTAAGACACTGAAAGCTTTTTCGTTAAGTTTCCCTTTATATTAAATAATTAGATCATAGTGAAACTTAGGCACCTAATGATTAAATTGAAATACTAAGTCATTGATAGTGAATAGGTTCTACACTTATGGGGAGTTTGGTTCAAGAGTTTGTGTTCGCAGAAACAATATCCCACTAAGATTCCATTTCGTATTCATAATTCTATGAAACTACATTAACGCTTGGGCAATCAAAGGTTCTGCATCATAATGCATTAATAAATAGCGTGTACTAGTATGTACGTTGTGTGTTCAGATACCATCTCCTTCAACTATATGAAAACTCAAAATAGTTGAGATGAATTATTGTTTGAGATTAGATCTATTGATCAACACCAACTATGCTGATGGATGCTTTGCGCATGTCACAATGTTTGATCGATACCAAGTGATGTTGACGTAGACAGCTTTGATACAAGAAACAAGATCTCACTACATATTGACTTGGATTTGAAACTGACGTATTGGAATTCGCCCCATACACTTGATTGCAATCTAATCACAATTTCTCATACAGTGGAGATACATTCTTGGGACACACTAATTTCTATTTTCATATTTTCGTCCGCAGGTTGTGCTGAAATCGAGATGATGATTGGGTTTTCTTAAATTCCAATCAGTACGGTGCCTCTGATTGGCGAAATACATCTACAGGTCGTCATTGGGGGCTATTATGTTTCCCCCTAAGGTCTAATGCTGTATTAATGGATTCAATTTCCATCATAGTGACACTTCATTTCCTTTGTGGATAGAGGTTGTATTTAGTGTAAACCCCATTGCTAATAGCTCTTCTCTTTAGCTACAACAAACTAGCATATCCAAATTGATAATAATTTATGTGCATACCATCATTACACTTAACAAAATCAAACATGCATATCCATTGTTTTCCTAGTAGATACATGTAGAGCATGCGTAATCGAAAATAATGGAACGTACATTTTGAATATCTCCTTTATGTCCACACATACGCAGATCACTTCCCCATGCCACTGTTTGACAGTGATTTATGAGTGCATGCCTTGACAACTTCCGAAACGTTATCAGTATGTCTGACACAGATACAAGAGATTGATCAGGATAAAAGACCGTCAACTATATGTGTTAAACAAGTATTACCGGTACTTGAAACTAGTGTGCTATTCACAGTAGGCCTACATGTACACTAAATGTCAAGAGCTTAAACTTTGAAAGAAATTGCGTATCATGTTTAAAACGGAATTGGATTGGTGTTGCCTAAACATTCTTTGTACCAGGTTTAAATTTTGATCAAGAACTGTTTTTTTATTTTATGCTTTATCATGACTGACTTAAGATTTTGTCCTTAATATTGATTTTTTTTGAAAGGAGTAGCCTATGTGGCGGTAGGGGGTTTCATATAAAAGAAATTTGTCAAAATGAACATATTATGAATGATGTCCAATAGCCGATGATAAGATAAAAAAATTAATGTACTTTAGTGGCGTCGTTAAATAAAACAAACTTTACTTTAATATTGATTGATATTATTTCTTTGTAATAATCTTTATCATGTAATATTAAACAATTAATATCCACAATCATAACATATTTAAGTATAAACATTCAGTTTTCAAGCAGTTGGACCTATATTGCAATCATCGCACATTCAGAAAAATAAGCAAGCAACTGCATTTTAACTGTCAAATACGTTTCTGTCTGAATGGTGGAACGACTCATACACAATGGATAATTATTTAGGTTGGCACATACTTACAATGCTATTTATCCCCTGGCACACGCGCTGTTTTACAGAGGTAACGGTGTTTGGGAACAAAGGCCACGTTATTAGCATTGATTGATAACATTTGATTGATAACATTCCACAACAACGCCAGACTATTGATTGCTCTCTGGTTGCGCAATAAGAGAATGCATTTTCATTGCAGGTTACGTAATTAAAACCTCGTTCAACCTAAAGTTGTCGTTCCTATACTGATGGATTGTTAAGTTAATGCTTAAAATTAATATATGCATACACGAGTTTAACGACATCCAACCACACATTAACACACACACGTACACAAGACACACACGCACATACATCACGTACGTACGCACGCACGCGCCCACCCATACACACACTGATAAGAAACCGAATTATCAAACTACGTTTGGGAAATAAAAACATTGCAAATAAATTATAAAATAAGTTGGCAAATAATCAAACACACAAAAACGTAACTCTGGTCAATGGAATCTGTGCATTGAAGAAAAGCTAGCCATCATACAAGCTAAAGACAAAAACAGCCTCAACAAAAGGTCTCATCTCGAAATGTCGTCAAACCACAAAACACGCTACCGCAGCAAATAAAAACCTTGCACTATATTCACAGTGTCAGCTATCTGAAGATAGCTAAGCGTCAAGGTGCAATACATATATTTATATGTCTTACAGTTTACCATGAATGAAACCGTGACATGCATGTATCTCTACTCGTCCTGATATTTGTCACAGATACATGATTGTATATGATATATATCTGGAATCAGTTCCATTAAATCATTGGACAGGTGGAATTTTAACTAAACTCGACTTTTACTGGAGCTTTTTTGAAACACATAACCTGTGTGGTAATTTACTATATCATATAACATATAAAAGAGAACATATACGTATATGCATAAGTTAATAACTATAAATAATATACAATAACTATGACAGGAAATATGCATAGTTAAAAATTAACATACATGTAACATTTATAATTAAAGAAAAAAAATAGGAGCACAAAATATACTTATTCCACATAAACTATTGTATTCAAACTACCAAATTAAATAGTTACAATAATGATTCTGCATTTTTCAGCATATATATGTTCTATTCCAATCAGTGCTTCACAACTGGTTCATCAAAAGCCGTGGCATGTGCTGTCCTGTATGTGGGAAAGTGCATATAAAAGAGTCCTTGTGGCGGAAGCAGTTTCCTCTAAAATGTATCAAAATAACCATATGAATGACATCTAATAACCGATGATAAAATAAAAATCAATGTGTTCCAGTAGCGTCGTTAAACAAAACAAACTTTACTTTAGCATATAACAATAAAATATCAATAAGCATTACTTTTTTCCATTAACATCGATGAATGTTTTATATGTACTTTGTATTCCCATTGACAGAACACCATATAATGACATCCATTGATATACCTGTTGTAGACCAATGAGTGGAACAGGAAGTCACTCAGCAGGTCCACCAAGAATCGCTTAAGGCAGCTTGTAAACAGTGGTGTAAATTGTTAAAGGATGTTTCAGATGTGTTGCTAAGTACTTCCTTATCAGTGGTTGTGTTCGATGTCTTGATCGTGTCATTAACAAATAGGACAATGATTATGGACAGATCTATTTTCAAAACGTAGCAGCATTATGGATACATATGGAATATATTGTGTGTGCCAATAAGTATTCCGGACAATGTTTTAAGAGGACAATACAACATACAAATGGCATACATATTTGTTTTGAAAACACATAAGCCTGAAGACAAATGATTAAAATGTGTAATATACGTATAACATCCAATAATGTGTTATTATTTAATAAAAACATACTTCAACTTAAATACACATTAACATTATCAAAGTTCCAATATCAAATATTAAGGTTAAATTACTGGAATATTCGCCATTTTCAATATGGCCGCCAATTACACCAACGTTGCCTGGTGACTTGGAACCATTGCCATATTTGTTCAGAATGGATCAGAGTATATATTGTTGCCAAATTTCATGTTTCTACTCAAAAGTGTAGGTTTTTGTTATGTAGAAGCTGCATTATATCCCAATATCTATCATTTGACTAACACCATGTGTCATGTTCTGATCTTAACTTGTCCATATTGTAGCAAAAACAGTGTGGTCTAGTATTTAATATTAAAATATTGCATTTAATTTAGAGACAAACAAATCGGTCTGATTGGATTCCATTTTCAAAACATTACTGTGTTAATGTATGAACCTGGTGAACTTTCATTTAATTGATCGTTTGTGATAATGTATGATGAATCTATTTTTAACACCAACCATTTTATGATTTGATTGCATTTTCTAGATTCTCCTTATAGTCATTTATTATCTCGGACAGATCGCACTTTGATATATCAAACTAGAAGACTTTCTGTGAGATTTTATGGCCAGTATTAGCAGCTGGTATAATTATTTTGTCTCTCTAACGTTCAGCAATTGAGCACAATAATAATGCCATTTTCCCTCGAGCCGTCAACTGAACGAGCAGCAAGGGCAGACGAAGTGATCACTCATGTTCGGGTTAGCCCTTTAGCTGTATTTTTCTACTCTGTAATGAAACCACCAGGGGTCTTGAGTGTTGCCCAGCAATCGCGCTAGTATCATCAGTTAGTGGATACTGTCACGACTTAATCAACATATTCCTTGGTCTCTGTCATGTACATATTTAGTATTATGCCAGTGATGTGTGAGTGAATGATGTCACGACTTCTTAACCTTCTGCGTTGAAGGCGTATTGTGAGCAATTATTCCATAACAAAATTACAATTCTTAGAAATGTGGATGTTTTTTAAGTTGCTAAAGAGAAATGTCCGAATTTACAAAACATGTGTTTGATAAACGCACGTGTTTAAGCATTGTAAATGCATGTAGTTACACGAGTTTATTCAGGACAAACCTGCTTCGTATTAAATTCGGTTCGCAGTTTAAAATAACAAAATAGTGTGTAAGTATTTCCAATGTCGTACCTTCTAAGAATCTTCTTGTGATGTTTTAATTTTGTTTGTATTTGGTTTTTAGTAGGTAACACTTACTACTCTCCATTTGCAATAATAGTATAGATCATCTATCCATTTTAATATAACTAGTCAAACTAAGTTCCAGACTAGTAAGCAAGGCAAACACGATACTATAACAATTATAATATGAAACGCTCTTTGAACTGAGGAACATGATATAACTCAGTCGGTAGCGTACCCGCCTTTGAAGCGGTCGGTCGTCGGATAGATCCTTCTCAGTGAAACCACCTCCAGTTTGGGCTATTTTCCGTTCCAACCAGTGCTCCACATCTGGTTCATCAAATGATGTGGGAAAGTGTATATAAAAGGTCCCTTGCTGCTTATTGAAACGAGTAGCCTATGTGGCGGATATGTGTTTCCTCTCAATGAAATGTGTCAAATGACCATATGAATGACGTCCAATAGCAGATGATAAGATAAAAATCAATGTGCTCCACTGGCGTCGTTAAACAAAACAAACTTTACTGACTGGACGAATCAGATGTTCCTGTGAATTGACATGCATGTGAGACATAGCACATCATTCCCATTGTGTGCAATGGCTAGTAAGTTATACCACCATTGAGCACACATGGGTATTTTCCAATCCGGACAGTTGTTCATAACTGGTTTATTAAATGCCGTGGTATGCACAGTCATGTATGCAGGAATGTACATATAAAAGTAGTCGATGACCATTGGCAGTAGTTTAGTTTAAAGATAATAATTATGCATATTGATACAAGTAGCAGCTGATGTCTGTAATCCATTTTTCATTGTCCTGGCATTATAGTTTTTGTGAAGACATTTAGTGCAATGATGTAGACAAAATTACCAACACCATATACACTAGAAAGCGTGCAACCTGACCATAATAATTTATATTCAGTATGATAAATCACTTGACCTACAGGTGGATCTATTATATGTGGTTTTGAGTATTACCGTTTTATGTGCTTTATTTAAGATATTATTTGAAACTAATGTGTTATGCATAGCATGAGGATATCACATGGACAGGTTTGCTTTGTTCTTATCCAAATGGCTTCACCGATACTCTAACGCCATAAACTCTCTAGGACGCATCATGCTCATGAATATGCATGCTACTTGCCGTGAGGTGTATTTGTAATAAAAGTATTGCAGCGCATGGCTGTCGAGTGTCAAACCATCTTTAATGGGACGAGAGTAAACGCCTGAGTTTGTTTAGTCACCTATTCGCACCATTTTGTGCATCGATTGTGCCTTAAGTGTTCTTTGGGCAAACGCGTGGCCAAGTGTGTTAGCATTGATTGCCTTCAACATGGTAGCCACTTTCATGATGTAAGCATATGTTAGGTTGTAACTTTAAATCCACTAGCACATCATTGTATTAATTAACACTATTCCAGTTGTTATAAATAATGAAATGTTGGATTTAGTTTTTGCATTTTAGTCAACAATTAATAGAATGTGCATGGTCTGATGTTCATATTGCATATACATCGACCTATTAGAGCCAGACGGTGCTAACTCCACTTTTTGTCAATATTGAGTTAAATGCATTAATATGACTCTTATGTAGTATTCTGTCTTGTGGTAAATTATCTAAGCTTACTTGAGAATATTCTATTAGATATTACAAATTCAAAAGGGTGCTTTCTTGAAGATAGTATTATCGATGCAATCTTTAAATGCTGATTTCTCAGAATCGCAAAATATCAAGATAGCAAGGTCGAAATATATGTCTGTATTTCACAACTGCCGACACCTAAATGTATGGTGTTTTTTGTACACTAACATTGTGCTTTCTACTGTGAATGTACACGTGATAGCCTTTATCTGGCTAAATGCAGTTTACATACGCACACATGCAATTATATTTACAGTAACGTTCAACTGGTGGTACTTAGGACCTTCTATCAACAAGTCTCACTGAAAAACCTGTTGCACGAATGTACGACATAAGTCTTCCAAGTTCTGTTCTCACTATGGACTGGAGAAGACATCTGAATTACCAAATCCACTTCGTAAGTGTCATTCAAACCCAGTACCCGCCACCATTGTTGCTGATGTGTCACTAATGCATGTTGGATTCCATGATTTAATAAACAGCAATTTGTAGAGATAATTAAAAGGCTTGGTGACTTTGCGAACCAATTGACATTATACTGAAGACGGATACGTCGTTTCCTTGCCAAAGCATGCAAACAAACGATAATCAACCTCAACCCAACTCTTTAGAGTTATCTGCCTGTCTGATTCACGCGTTCGGCTACAATAGGACCAATCAAAGTTAATTGAAACTAACAGACCGTTTGTTATTGAAATAAAAAAGCAATGTGACATTTTAAACGACGAATTGCCAAGAAATTGCTTAGCGATTTTATTTCCCGCGAGTATAAAAATCGATATTTAGTCAGAAAGTAAGTTGATTTAAAAACGCTTTATTGCAATCCAGCCAGTTCTCTAGATTATCTTCTCAATCCCGAGGCCAAATATAAAAGATTTTAAAAGCAAACAACCAATAATGACCTCGCTATGAAGAGGCGTGTTGGCTTATGTAACGATAAACCAGTTTTAATAAACTGGATGCTCATCATTATTTGGAGACAAAGTTTGTTTTGTTTAACGACGCCACTGGAACACATTGATTTTATCATCATCGGTTATTGGACGTCATTCATATGG
>JAUTWP010000687.1:0-14291 GCA_033042655.1 Cyathermia naticoides
ATTACGAAGCCTGTTTTGGTTGAACGCGCGCGTTTAAGCATGGTAAATGTATGTAGTTACACGCGTGTAAGAGAAAAACACGCTTTGTAATTTCGGCCCATGATATGTTTGGTGTCCAATAACCGATGATAAGATAAAAAAGAACACTCGTGGGGTCGTTAAATAAAACAAACCTTTAATGTTTCCAAGCCAGTGGAGATTTGAAAGTAAAGTACCTAACCCTACTGGAGCAGGCTCTACGCATGATGAGATCCATAGAATACATATATGAGATGCACAATTTAGTGTATGTAAAAGGAGATGTTGAAAAATAATTACGGATATAAGATAGAGGATTTAGGAGTTTTTGTTTCCTAAGAAAAATAGCAGGATGCTATGAAAACGTCAGAGTGTAAGAGGAAGATAAGCAATTAAATATAAAAGTAAAGTTTTTATACGATGCCAATAGAAGACAATGATTGTGTAAGCATCGGCTATTGGAAATAAAAGTAACGTTTGTTTTATTTAACGACGCCACTAAAGCACATTGATTTGTATCTTATCATCGACGTCATACATGTGGTCATTCTGACACTTTCGGAGGAAATCCGCTGCCACATGTGCTATTCTTTCCGATAAGCAGGAAGGGTTTCTTTTATATACACTTTCCAATAGACAGGACAACACATAATTATGATAGCCTTCGATGAAACATTTGTGGAGCACTGTTCGGAAAGGAAAGTCTACATTTTTCCTTTTTAATTTGTTGTTGATAAACTTACAACTAATACTTAATTAATACAATAACAGTTTATCCTCCTATCTCGTCCTAGGTAGGGTATCCGGAAGACCGGATGTCGTGCCTAGGATGGGCGTGCTTGAACACTTTTGTGGTGTAAGCACGTTGAAAATATTTCCAGTCCAGTCCAGCAAATGCATAGGAACCTGGCCAATACAGGGGTGAGGGAATAAACACCCATTCTACTCCATTGATCCGCCCAGATACACAACAGCATCTGTTGTATACATAATAGCAAGTAGGTCGATGTACAGGCACAGAACTGAGATTTCTTTAAATACACGCAACCTTCGCAATGTTGACTAACGATGGTGGTTTGTCTCCGTGTATCCACTCCTACAACTTACTTTCTCTGTTGACTAACGATGGTGGTTTGTCTCCGTGTATCCACTCCTACAACTTGCTTTCTCCACAGTCTGGCTGTGAAGAGGATATATCCTTCTCAATAGACCCATTTACAGTTTTCCCCGTTCAAACTAGTGGTTCATCAAAGGCCAACAAAATGAACCTGACTTGATCATCGTATTTTGTTCTATACTAAGCAATAAATAAATAAATAAATAAATATATAAAACAAAATTAATAAAAATAAAAGATTTCGTTGATGTTAACAATATGGTGATGATGATAAAAGTCATGATGAAGTTGACAATGATGATGATGATCATTATTAAAATCAATGACATGAGCCTAAGTGTCACAAACGTTCCCCCCAAAAAATCCAACGTAACAAATTGAAAAATCGCTAAATTTGGGGCCCCATTAGATCCGCCTATCGATATATGCCATGGTGTCACTCCATCCTGTAATATGTTATATATATTATAAAACAACGGACAGGATAACGTAATAATTATTATGAGTTCCTCTGTGACACAGATTGGTGGAGAATGATCTGAAGAATGTCATAAATTAAAGACCAAGGAACAAGAATGCTCTAGGGCGTCCTGGGTCGTAATAAATGTGTAGACAGTTGTGATATATGTATATCCATAACAGTGACTATAGATTGAAAATACCTGGGTCGTAATAAATGTGTAGACAGTTGTGATATATGTATATCCATAACAGTGACTAAAGATTGAAAATACAGGTGTCAGGATGAATGTGAAATTAAATCCAAATAAAAAATTACATCAAATTAATGTCCTTTTTAAGAATATGGCGAGGACATTATTATTATGTTTGTTTTTGTTAATGATAGTTTCTGTTAAGTTATTCTATTGATTGTTAGACACATATTGTGGCCAATATTTAAGAAATAGTAATGTTAGTTTTATTAGTCGTAAAACATATAATGATAATTCTAAGTTTATGAGGTAACCTGCGATATTTTTCCTGTAGTAGCAAGCGTTCTTTTTATCATTCCACAGTCAGGATAACACGCACTTCGTCCAATTATGTAACACTGTTTGGGACAGAGAATGGTTCAACCAAGGAGGTTCGATCCTTCGACGTAAGGACCTCAGGCTATTTAAGAAATAGAAACTAAAATATTTGTTTAAATGTTGGGAGCAAAGACAATGAGACAAACCAGTATAACATACATGTATACTGACCCCCAAAAGAAACGATACCAGGATTCTGAGAGACTACTGAAGAAAAAACAAAACATGGTGTACGTTCAAAGGATTTTATATTCATGAGAATGAAATTTTGTTCACAACACGCCAAAGCATCATACTTATTAAAACAATCCTTTAAACATCCAATGGTGCATATTCATGCTTTGGTTTTTCTTCAGTGGTCTCAGAATCTTGGTATCGTTTCTTTTGGGGGTCAGTATATATTATATAATGTATTTCTTTTGTAGTGTGTCAAAAATATAATATTTTGATATCGATTAGTTGCTGATTAAACTTGTTGTAGGGTGTTATTTTATTGAAGATCAGGAAAAAATAAAAATCATGTTTGTTTGCCCTTACCCAACCGACCCAAAACAATTGGCTCTTGTCTTTTCGAGAAGATTTTTTTTTAACCCTTTCAATTTATAAATCAAGTCGAAAATAGAAAACTTTTTTTTTAAGGATGGCCTTAGTCATAAATACTTTGACACATAATAGTAATAGATTCTGATTAAACAATTTATTGGAATATCAAACAAACATTCCTTATTTTTTACTGTTAATTAATAGGCATCTACTTTACATGGACTTTTTTAAAAACAATCTTTATTAATGTTTGGTATTGACCAACAGGCGATGCCTATATTAAGGTCTCTCCCTTTGCCATCTAAAAGAAACAAGAAGTAACCAAACTGTCTAACATCTAATAACCAATAAGTAAACAATATACTGGGATATCATTAAACAAACATTCTTTATTTTTTACTGTTAATTAATGGACATCTACTTGACTTTAACTAATCTTGTAACATCTAAAAGAAACATGCAGTAACAAAACTATTACAATTATCCTCGTTGCTTTGTCGGAGATGGAATAAAAAAAATTGGAATTTGAGCAGAAATAATCCATTCTACTTGATTGCTTCTCATGCCGGCAGGAGAATGACATATCCATCTGCTCTGGGAAGAACACAAAGAATTATTTGTCCATAAACAGAAAAAAATACTCATGATGGATGGTTGAATAACAAACTCTACATGCAGAAGTCTGGGGCCGCTGACGATTCTTGATCATTTCCTACACATGTTTTGTGTGTAGTTTCCATCAGTGCTATCATTTGAGCGTCATTAAATAATTATAAAGCATATGTGCTTGTATATAAACGTGTGGAGCAACTTTCGTCAGCTTCGTTAACTGGGGTTAATCTATGTGTTGTCTGTCAGAGATGCTGGCAAAACAGCAAGAGATCCTTACTCAGGATTTCCAATGTCTGTTTGGAAACTGTTAGATAGTTTTACGATGGTAAACTGTCTAGCAGTACAGGTTTCTTCTGAAAACCATGTGTCATAAATGCTGTATGTTTGATGCCTCAGGGCGGGATGTAGCTCAGTCGGTAGTGTGCATGCCTTTGAAGCATTCAGTCACTTGATCGATCCTTCCAAGTTGACTCATCTGTAGTTTGGGCTATTTTCCATTCCAACCAGTGCTCCAAAACTGGTTCATCAAATGTCGTGGTATGTGCTGTCTTGTCTGTGGGAAAGTGCATATAAAAGGTCCCTTTGTGGTTGTCTGGGTGTTTTGAGACCTCATGTATAGAAAGTCATAAAACTGTTTTGAGACAAGCCCTTGTATAGAAAGTCAAGAAAGGTGGTTGTCTAGGTGTTTTGAGACGAGCCCTGTATAGAAAGTCATGAAAGGCTGTTGTCTGGGTGTTGTAGGTGTTTTGACGGGTTAGGCTGACAGATGAGGTGATTTGCTGTGGAATCAATAGCTCTCCACCATTGATTTAGGTTCACCAATTATAGATTGACGGAAAGCCAAGCTATTGGAATTGCGAAGGTAAACAAGAAAGCGAGAAAGAATCCATCAACTAGAAGAAAGAACACAAAGACAAAGTCGCCTGGCAGAATATTTGCATGGACAAGTGGAAAAAGCTGAGAACTTTCTGTGTGTCGCTTCGATCCTTAATAAATAGCTTGTTCAGTGGATACCAAAGCAAAGGAATGCCTGTTTGACGTCATTCCAGCGCATTGTTTAATTAATGCTTAAGTATCTGAAGTAGTGTGTAGTATCTGAAGTAGTGTGTGGGCACATGGTCTTCAGAAAGGAAAGGAATGTTTGACATCACCCCAGCGCATTGTTTAATTAATGCTTAAGTATCTGAAGTGGTGGGTGGGCACATGGTCTTTAGAAAGGAAAGGAATGTTTGACATCATCCCAGCACATTGTATAATTAATGCTTAAGTATCTGAAGTAGTGTGTGAGCACATGGTCTTTAGAAAGGAAAGGAATGTTTGACGTCATTCCACCGCATTGTTTAATTAAGTGGCTGTCATTAACCATGGCAAAAATTAAAATTAAGTTTGTTTTTCATTAACCAACCCATCCACAAAAATTGGCCTGTATTAAAATCTTTTTTGACATTTTTTATAGAAGATTTTGTTTTTGGTTTAACCAATTTCAATTTAAAAATTGTTTAGCTAAATACTATAATTATTTAATATGTATGGAACAAAAAAAAAGAGAAGATTTTTCCTACCTACTTACCCACATTAGAAATTACAGTCGGAAATGGACAAACAAAAATATTAAGGATGGCTCAATTATTCCTTTTTTTATACAGAAATGTAAAGGATGGACCAATCATTCCTTTTTTATACAGACAATTTTTTTTATGTGTACAGGGTGTGTGTAAAGGCAAGTTCGAAATGATCCCAATACAACACATTGATTTCAGAAGTGCACACTTTGGTTTGGTAAATGTTCAGGATTATCAAGGGTTTAGTAATTAATTCTGTTATTTTTTAAGTCTCTTCTATGCAGAGGTGTCAGCTGTGTTGTTTATGCAAAGTGTCTGTTATTGTAATTATAATTAAAATGATGTCTTCACAAAATATGAAAAATTATTTCCAAACATAACATCATTCAACTCTGAGAATGCCACTTTAAATTTATAAAACTTTCTTTGTCTCCAAACTTTTCTTTTCATTTGACTTTACTTTAATTCCAGTACAACTTTGAACAGCTGATGTAACTTAATATACACCGGCTATCCGGCTTCTCTAGGTCAAACACGGTCAAGTGTTGTGATTGGTTGATCTTTTGTTTCCTTAATGGTGTCCCTCAGGCGTAAACCTGATCATGCAGGTGTGACATTTGAACTTGTTCACTCACACGAACAAAAATTAAAAGTTAAATTTGTTTTATTTAACAACACCAAACTTTACTTTTTACAAAATTAAAGTGCTCATTATTTTTACATGTATTTTATTCTATCTGCTAAAGATACACTAATTTCTGTTAAAATGCATTAAATTAATTTTATAAAGTGGCAGTGTCTGGGTTTTTTAATAGTTAACCATTTAGAATATATCTTGTACATTTGCTTGATGCACACCATGCTCCATTTTTTTACGCAACGATCTGCTGTACCATATTTAGGTCACGTGAATACCGCTATAATGTAGCGATGGTGGACAGCTGGCGACCTGCCTTGCCGATTTATAGTGTATTTCATGTGATCTAATTACGATACAGCAAATCGTTGCATCTGAAGAATGGAGCGTGGAGTAATCAAACAAACATACAAGATATATTCTAAATGGTTAAATATTAAAAAAAAACCAGACACTGCCACTTTAACATGAAAGCTACATTTACTTGTATTACTTTCCTTTTTATTCTGGAATGTTTGTTAAATATTTATGTTAAAATATTATATACAGCAATCCATTGTTTAAATTAGTTTTTCTTTCCTATTTTATTCTCGAATTTTTGTCAAATATTTATGTTAAAAATATCATATGCTGTTATCCATTGTGTATAATAGTGGATTGGAATTTTTTTTAACATGTCTACATCACTAAATAAGTGTTCAAGCACTTTATAATGGCATTAATTTTTATATTGAACATATGTAGAGCAATCCATTTTGTAAATTAGTAATACTTTCTAGTTTCATTTTTTATTCTTGAATGTTTGTCAAATATTTATTTTAAAAATATTATATTTATTAATCCAATATGTAAATTAGTATTCATTTCATTTTTTATTATCAAATATTTGTTAAATATGTATTTTAAAGTATTATATTTATTAATTCAATGTGTATAATAGCATTAATTTCATTTTTTATTCTCGAATATTTGTTAAATATTTATTTTGAAAATATGTCGAGCAATCCATAGTGTCATACATATATGTAAATTAGATTTTCTCACATAAAGACTAAAAAGAAAAGAAAAGCCCATAGAATGATAAAAGCCGATGAAAAGATCGACACTAATCTATTTGATGTGATACTTTGAGACTTGTGGTGGCCACACTTTGAAGTTGTTGAAAATTTCATTTCTTGCCCGTAAACTTCATCAATAGCCTTTCAGGAGATTTCCGCACAAACCAATCCAATCCCGTGGTCGCATGCCTCACCGTCAACCCTTGCTTCATGCTACAAAATCAATGCTTCGTCAATTGAACAAGTGGGGTAAAAATACACTATCATGGTGGATCATGGGATACATGAAAACTGGTTTCATTCGGTGTTGTCCTGTTTGTGGGAAAGTGTATATAAAAGACCCCTCGCTGCTCATCACTGGTTGTGAGAGTTTGTGCCCATGAGAGGTGTGATTGAACCATTGTTTAGTGATGTAAGCACATTAAACAGTTTTCTGGACTGTACTGGAAAAAGGTTTAACGTGCTTACATCACTAAATAAGTGTTCAAGCATGCCCTTCCTGGGCACGATGTCCGATAATGCAGGATACCCTACCTAGGACGGGAAGACAGTTTTCCAATCCACTCTACTTATCACTATCAGAAAGAGTAGCCTATGTGGCATCAGCAGGTTTAATGCGAGCCTAACCATAACCCTAATATAATAAGTACAGTGGATTGTCTAAACCAGAACCCTTCTAAACTGGAATCCTGTCAAAACCGGACAAACAATTCGGTCCTAATGTGTCCATTTAGTGTAAATCTAACCTCTGAAAAATGGAAACATGTGAAAACCGGATGTTTTACTTGGTCCCATGGGTGTCCAGTTTCGAAAGGTTATAATGTATAATTAATTGCAAGAATTATTAAATAAAATGTTATTTAAACTAATTTTTAAGGAAGTGGAGGGAACAGGTGGAAATTTCAATATCTTGATAAACAAATACTCATTTCCTGTAGGCTGTTTTAAGGAGAGTGGTTTTTTGTTTGTTTTTATAAATGGGAGAGTGGAATGTAGCTCAGTCAGTACTGTGCCCACCTTTAAAGTGCTTGTTCGTCGGATCGATCCTTTCCAGTGGACCCATCTGCCGTTTGGGCTATTTTCTGTTCCAACCAGTGCTACACAACTGGTTCAACAAAGGCTGTGGTGTGCTGTCCTGTCTGTGGGAAAGTGCATATAAAAGATCCCTTGGTTCTTGTCAAAAAGAGTAGGCTATATGGCAGCAGCAGGTTTCCTCTAAAAATGTGTCAAAATTACCATATGAATGATATCCAACAACCGCTGATAAGATAAATTCAATGTGATCAAGTGGCGTAGTTAAACAAAACAAACTTTCCTATTTTACTTTTTAAGTAGAGTGTTTTTTTGTTCTTTTTATAAATGGTAGAGAAAAAACTATTTTTTCCCATAACCTACTTCATGTATCTCGGCAACAAACACAGGTTAAGAAATTTTCATATAAACTTTATGATTTTTGTAATAAAACGTATATCAAAAGACGACAATGTTTTTATTAGTTTGTCAGATTTGATAGGAATTACCCACATGTGAACATCATGGCAACGGTTAGGACTAAAAAAAAATATTTAACCATTTAGAATATATCTTGTGCGTTTGTTTGATGCTCAACATGCTCCATTCTTCTGATGCAACAATTTGCTGTATCATAATTAGATCATGCAAAATACACTATAAATTGGTGAGGCAACCCAACAGCTATCCGCCAGAGCAGTCACCTAAATATGGTACAGCAGATCATTGCGTCAGAAGAATGAAGTGTGGTGCGCATCAAACAAATGTACAAGACAAAACTGGGTTCATTCAATATAATCATTGTTTTAATTTAAAATGACAAATGACTCATTTTACTTTGATTATACTCGTAGAGACAAAATCTGGTTCATTCAGTATACAAATATAATCATGGTTGACAATGACAGTTTATAAAAAAAAAAAGTTAAACCTTTCAGAATGAAAAATTAGTGATTGTATCTTATTCACAAATTACCATTAAATATTCATTTAATTAAGTTCACATATTTAGAAATTTATTAAGCTGCATTTCGTTCTGCATTTAATATGAACAGTTCACGTTAATTAATTGGTAGGCTAAGAACACGATGAATCATCTTTAATGAATATTTGTTCTATTAATGTTTAAAACCCACCGGCTAGTTACTAAGGGAAATCTAAAAGAATAAATCGTTATTTTCAAAATCGTGGCCATTGTTGAATAATATGCATTATTTTCTAAAGTGAAGACTCAAAGCAGTGCACATATAGCCTCTGGGTATCACAACACATTTTTTTTTCCACGAGTGTGACAATGAATTGGACAAATTGTTCTTCTTTGTTAGTAATTCCTGCTTGAATTTGCCGTCCGTTTACAATAGTGTCAAGATGAAAGTAATGCAATTTTCGATCGCGAAGAACTAAATATTTTATTTAACTATATGCCTGATCACTTATGAAATTACGCAAGTTTAATAGATTTCAATTATTATTTGATTGATTAATTGTGGTGGATTTCTTTATGGGCGCAGTGGGTTAAAATTAACAGTTTGTCAAAGTAGTGTATGGAAACTTGAAAGGAATATAATTAAAGTTGTTACACTTGAAGATCAATTATTTAATGTCTTTTGGTTCAGTCAGTACGGGGATACAATGCACAGTGACACGGTTTCATAACCTGGTGTTTTCACAAGCAACAAAATTAAATAATCCGCTTGCACTTAAAATTTAGTAGAAAGAAATGTTTTGAAAAAAAGAGGAATATTTAATGAACACTCATCACAAATGATGTTGTTTATTCAGTGACTAATGTGTCAAGAAGCAGGACATAGCTTAATCAGTAGCATGTTCACCTATGAAGCGGTCAGTCATAGGATCTATCCTTCTCAGTGGACCCACCTGCATTTTTGGCTCTTTTCCATTCCAACCAGTGAACCACAACTGATTCATCAAAGGCTGTGGTATGTTTTGTCCGGTCTGTGGGAAAGTGAATATAAAGGAACCCTCGCTGCTTATCTAAGAGTAGCCTATGTGGCGGCAGTGGGTTTCCTCTAAAGAAAGGTGTCAAAATGACCATGTGTATGATGTCCAATAGCCGATGATAAGATAAAAATAAATGTGCTCTACTGGCGTTGTTAAAAAAAACTAAATTTTTTTTATTATGTGTCAAACATATGGTATTTGTCTACACCACCATGTCATTAAATACCAATTGTGGATCACTGGGTGGGATAGGAAATCACCTAATGGGTCATGTGAATGAGATTGATCTGTTAACCAATCACATGTCAACAGAAAGTTTGTACTAAATTCGTACTGCTATTAACAGACAAACAAGGTTGCTAAATGTGTATGTACTAACTGCTTCTGTTTGAAGTGCCTCTTTAATATTGTTAATATGTGTCGTTAGTTCTGTTAAATGTAAAAAGTAAAGTTTGTTTTATTTAATGATGCCAATAGAACACATTGATTTTTATCTTATCATTGGCTATTGGACATCAATCATATGGTAATTTTGACACATTTTAGAGGAAACCCACATAGGCTACTCTTTTTAATAAGCAGCAAGGGATCTTTTATATGCACAGGACAGCACATACCACAGCCTTTGTTGAACCAGTTGTGGAGCACTGATTGGAACGGAAAATAGCCTAAAAATTGCAGATGGGTCACTGAGAAGGATCGATCCCACGATCGACTGCTTCAAAGGTGGACATGCTACCGACTGAGCTACATCCCGCTCCTAGCAAACGAACAAGGTTGCTAAATGTGTATGTACTAACTGCTTCTATTTGAAGTGCCTCTTTAATGCAATATTGTTAAGATGTGATGTTAGTTCTGTTAAACGTTTCAGACTTAAACACAAATAGACGACAATTTGTATTGTCTGACATTTCTGTCATATGATACAGATATAAATCTACAAGTAACTTCAAAAATCCATAGTTTATTTTTGGTACTTCCTTGAAGATTTTCATACAATACCATTGTATTATACAGTGAAACCCCTTTAAACCAAACACTCTGTAAACCAGAATCCCATCAAAACTGAACAAACAATTTAGTCCCAATGTGTCCATTCAGTGTAAATCTAACCCCGAAAAACCAGACACTCTGAAAACCAGACATATTACTTGTTCTCATGGGTGTCCAGTTTAGACAGAATCCACTGTATAATGTGTATTATAATAGAGTTTATACAGGGATTATGCAGGGATTGAAATTTGTTTATTTTTTGTTCTTCTTTGGAAACAGATTTTCTTGACTTTTCATACAATACTATTCTGTTATCAAATACAATGTGTTTGATACCCAATGGCTACTGATAAAATACATTTTTTGTACTATGGTGTTTTAAAGTAGACATTCATTTTGTAAACATTGAGAAAAGGTTAAAACATAGAACTGTAAATTGAGAACGAACAACGAAAACCGAGAGTTAAGCATTTTATAAGCATGGCTGCAGATTAAAACCAGTAATGGCCGTGTGATGTTTTTCTTGTTCGGCTGTTGACATTTCTTTCTGGTTCACCGAATCCATGATAACCTCCACAGTTAACAGCTGATTGGTGGCGATGTGCAACTCAAACAAACAAAGATTTTTTCTCCATTGCTCTGCTCGCTTGACCGTGACTGAAATGAGAGGTGACGCAGATGAAGAGATTTTTAAAATGTGTTTGGGCAGGAAGTTCAGATGACTGGGAAACCATCAACAAAACTGTTTGTTTCTTTACTGCAGTTAAATGAGGGAAAATATTGTCAGTAACTTGATTAAACATGGCACGGTCACAGTTGATTGGTTTTTATTTAAAAAAACATCTGTATTCAATGTGAACTCTTGTCTAAACCGAATCCTTATGGGACCAGAAAAATATGCTGGTTTAGACAGAGTGCTGGATTAGACAGTTTTTCAATTTGGCACTGTAAATTTAATCCTGTTTAGACAGATTTCTGGATTAGACAGATGCTGGTTTGGACAGAGTGCACTGTACTACTTCCCATCCTTCCTCATTAAACAAAAATTCTTTATGTGAATAAGTTTAAGGAGACTTCATCGAATTAACTAAATAATAATTAGCAGACATTTTCCATTTTATAAACCAAAGTTTATTCAGGGTCATGGAATGTTTTTTTTGATATTTTTATGTCAGAAGTAGCTATGTTCTAAAATTGAATACCAACCCTTCCTGACTTGGACAGAATCTCTGGCTATATTTGTGCCCACGAGAGGTGTGCTTGAACACTTATTTAGTGATGTAAGCATGTTGAAAATTTTTCCAGTCTACTGAATACAAATGTTGTTAATCTAAATACATGAACAAGATAGAACACAAAATAAAGATTTACAAATAACATTGCCTATACATATGTACAAACACACACACCTTGATGCACCCACGTCAAACATATACTTGATGACCATCAATAGGACCTAATTAATGTGACCACCATAGGTAGAAGACCATTCTAGAGCAGTAGCTGTGTTCTAAACATTAACACTAACTTGTTCAGATTCCAAGGGCCTTATGCATGAAATGAGACAATTTTTTAACTTGAGACTGACATGCAACTGTTAATGCATGAACAAGGGGTTGTCCAATACTTTTACGTGCATCTTTGAATGCATGATAGGGGTGCACAGATTGCGTGAACATCCGTTTCGTTCGCGTGAGGTTCTTGTGAAACTGTCCTTGATTAACGCGTTTCACGTTCGCATGATTTTCTTTCTATAATTATTTTTATATGTATTAAAAAAAAAATCATTATTTTTAAAAAGGGTTACACAAATGAAAAGGGTTACACAAATATTTATTGCATAACCGACTAATGCCGAATTTTGATTTATGCACCCCTGCATGAACAATGGGTTGTCCGAGACTTTTATTTGTCTTGGTGCATGTATAAGACCCCAGCTCTTGATATCAATGTCATTTAACATTCCTTTGCTAGTGCTATTGTTTTACTTTATGACATGCAAAGTCATGTAATACTTGCATAGCATTGCTGTGTCACTATGGACAAAGATTGCATGTTATGAGCCAACTCTTGTGTTACATTTGGCATATCAGTGAACCCAGCTGCAGTTTGGACTATTTTCCATTCCAACCAGTGCTACACAACTGGTTCATCAAAGGCTGTGGTATGTGCTGTCCTGTATGTGGGAAACTGCATATGAAAAATCCCTGGTTGCTTATTGAAAAAGAGTAGCCTCTGTGGCAGTAGCCTGTTTCCTTTAAAAGAAATTGTCAAAATTACCATATGAATGACATCCAATAGCCACTGATAAGATAAAAATCAATATGCTTTATTGGCATTGTTAAACAAAACAAACTTTTTTACATTTGGCACAAGACACGGAATACTGAGATAAAATCTTGAACCTGTAGTCTATGTGCAGTGCCCTCGTGATCTGTATAGAATGTCTCGTAAAGTGATCAACTTTTTTCTGTTTGCATTCAAATCTGATTTTATTTTCAGTGCTGTATTTCATTTGTTGCTTTGATCTCTGTCCTTCAGCTAATCTGGATATTGTACCTTTATCTTTAAACCTCTTGGTATCCAACTTCATGTACCTGTACTTGTCCCCGTGCTTGTCCCCGTGCTTGTCCCCATTGTCAGTGCCTGCCCATTTCTTGTGAATATTCATACATTTCCTATGTTTTATTTCTGTCATTATTGGTCAAGGGCCATATGTATGCAGACCATTATATATTTAACCATGTTGAAAATCTCTATATCTAACAGTAACATGAAAAATATCGGCTGATCAGAAGATAAGTGCGGTTAAAAGTAAAGTTTGCTATTCATGTGACCTAAATATGGTACAGCAGATCGTTGCATCAGACTAATGGAGCATGGTGCACATCAAACAAACGTACAAGATATGTTCTAAATGGTTGAATTTTTTTTTAAACGGACACTGCCACTCTAAATGCTTTTAAAATAGTTTTTGTGGATATTTTACTCACAAAAATATTTAATTTTCTAAACATTTCCTGCTGAATTTGTGTAAAAATTATATATTTCCTAGACTGTTTACATCCAGAGAAAAGCTATTGATAGAAACGTACATGCTGTTTACCGTGTCATTGAGTATAAACTGAGTTTGTTTGCATCTACAGCGGAAGTGTGCTTGTTATACATGTTTATACCCGCCTGGTACCTGCACACTGCATGTTTCCACACACCACGATAAACAATACACAGTGTAAACAATAGCTAATGAATAACACACTCTACACTACATGTGTATCCTATAATGCTGACCCAGTCCCTGGGGAAACATCTGCTTAAATCAGCCAAATGTACCTCACCATTTGAAGTGGTTGGTCGTTGGATCTATCCTTTTCAGTGGACCCAGCTGCAGGTTGGGCTATATTCCGTGGGAGCGGGATGTGGCTCAGTAGTGTGCCCACCTTTAAAGCACTCAGTTGTGGGATCGATCCTTATCATTGGACACATCTGCAGTTTGGGCTATTTTCCATTCCAACCAGTGCTCCACAACTGGTTCAACAAAGGCTCTGGTATGTGCTGTCCTGTCTATGGGAAAATGCATATAAAAGATCCCTTTTTATTTATCGAAAAGAGTAGCCTATGTGGCGACAGCAGGTTTCCCCTAAAATGTGTCAAAATTACCATTTGAATGATGTCCAATAGCTGATGATAAGATGAAAATCAATGTGCTCCCATGGTGTCGTTAAATTAAACAAACTTTAGTTTTTC
>JAUTWP010000798.1:0-14290 GCA_033042655.1 Cyathermia naticoides
ACTTGTACATAACAAATCAAGACAGTGGCGGATCCAGAAATTCCATTTAGAGGGAGGGGGCAATGACAAGCCTAGGGGCCCCAAACGTTCCCGAAAATAATTATTTACAATGTACAAAATTGAAAAACCGCCACTGCAAGATACAACTGATCAGTTAACTTTAACTATGTTTACTATTAAATAGTTTTAACGAAAAACATAAACTATTAATCTACAATCGTAATTAAAATAATTTATAAATTAATGTGTGAAACAGTAATTAATAAATAGCATGTGTATTGAAAATGTTCTGTCAAATATATCTTATACCATATAATTGTATCTATATAAATAAGAACAATTAAAAACATAATCCCCCGTTTTAGGGGGATTTTCGTATAGTGTATAAATAGTGGGTTTTGTATTTTAGTAAATTAAATTATATTTATATACAATGTGCATATCGTTAATAATTGCAGTGGATCTACATCAATTTAATTAACTAAATTACCTAATTATAAATCTATTAGCACTTATCCGTGGTCTTTTTGAAAAGAGTACCAACTTATATTTAATTTGTAACTGATCAAACGTTTGTGTTAGCATTTTAAAATAATTTAAGACGCAGGACCTAAGCCACTGATTTAACTATAATAATAAATACACGCGTACGCTTGTGTCAACTTTATTAAAGACATTGTATGTAGAAAATATTATTGATGTTAAAACTTAATCAGAAAAATGTAAAGAAAAAATTATTTTAACTTTTAAGCGAAAACAAATGGGTGATGATTACTAATATGGTATATAAATGAAATGTGCATGCAATGAAATCTGTCTTAACCAGTGTTTGATTAATCTGGATTTCTGTGTAAACCAGCAATATTTCAAAATCCCAGCCACTTAACACTGGATAAAATCTATCTATACCAGCACTGTTTAAACAATCATATTTCGTTGGTCGCAACTGTATCTCGTTTAGACAGTCCACTGTATAAATAACGTGTATTTAAAATATTTTCAAAAACAATAATACAAATATCAGAATATCAACAAACTAGTTTTTATTACCTGAGAATTCTAGGCATGCTTATTTGCGTAGGTAGCATCGCCATTTTCTCCACAATGTTAAACGTACATACAGTATCATACGTCACAGTTCTATAGCATCAATGTCTGTACAAGATACCTGTACTCAATCATACTATACTGCATATCAAACATTCAAAGTCCGTCCGGTTTGTTCAGTGTTCGTAATGTAAAATACATCTGATACTGTGTGGTAAACATTCAAAGTCCGTCCGGTTTGTTCAGTGTCCGTAATTTAAAATACATAATCTGAGCTTGATATTCCACACATCACGAATAATGTTTTATGCAACTACATGAATAGGCATAACGTACATATTTCATATGTGTTAACACAGTTACACGTGCGTGAATGCGCAAAGTCAACTGATACAAATAGGCATGCACATTTACATTGGTATTGTCAACATGACACATAATGTTCTAGATCTCTAAGTAATTAATGTTCACGAAAAATCTAGAATCTAGAGCTTTCAAGAAACACAATATTCTGCAATTCCATACTGTTGATAATCGTCAAAGTATATTAGTAAGATCAACACAAATGCACATTCATACCAAATAAAGCAAAATCAATTTAAAATACAGTCAAACTTTGTTATCTCGAACTCTGTTATCTCGAATACCTGGATATCTGCAGAAAAAAACACCAGGTCCCAGTTAGATTATTGATACCCATGTCTATTCAAATCTACCAGTAACTTTCGGAAAATACTTATCCAGAACTACTGGTATGTTGAACTCCTTAGTCTCGAATACCCGGCTAGATCGAATATTAGCCTCGTTCCAGGGATGTTTATCCATGCACATGTCATATATTCAAATCAATCGGTAACGTCCGTGGAAGAAGTGATTAACTCGAACTATGGATATATCGAACTAATAGCCAAAGCAATCGGTAACGTTCTTGGAAAAAGTGATTGTCGAACTATGGATATGTCGAACTTATTGATCAAGTCCCTTAAACTTGATGATAAAAAGGTTTGACTGTATCGTATCTTACTGTGTCATACATTAAACTTTGTCATTGTTACATCGCTTGAATGACGGCGAACCGGGCGTTGGCGGGTACAGTGAGGGACACTTGTCGCTGTTGGGTGGCTGGGGTGGTAGACGAGGGTAGGCGGGGAAGGCGTCAAGACACGGGGTCGTTTGGTTCATGCAAACAATCATGCGTCTCATTTCCTCTAGAGCGTTAGCTTGCATTAAAATATAGTTTTTTGCTAAAAGAAGAGTTGCGATTTTTGAAAGTTTCCTCACTGATGGGCTGTGAGCGTACGGTATGACGCTGCGCAACTCGTCGAGGGCGTCGTTGAGGTCGTGCATACGTCGTCGTTCTCTGGCGTTGATATTCAACCTCACAGTCTTGCCCCCCGACTTTCTCACTATGTTTTTGTCATCGCCATTAAGGTATTCTTCCTGAAGAATGTCTAAATCTTGTTTGTCTTCGTCGCTGCTGCTGCCGTCGTCCATGTCGCGACGTTCTCCCGGCATGTTGTCACAGTCGCCGTCAACGTCGACGTTAACTTCTGGGGACCTGACGTCCCCGCATTCATCTTCGCCGCTATCCCCGTCCCCCATACGTTGTAGTCTTCCCGTGGGTTTTGTTAATGCGTTTAGGTGAGGAAAGAAACCACTGTTCGCTAAACTGTTTCCACATGACTGACCGTGAAGTGTTGCTCCGTCAAAGAACTGAAAATTCATCCTGATCCCAACTGCAGGTATTGTCAACAGACAAACAAGGCAGGTGGTGTATTCTTGATCTCGGATAACGTACAGTCCACAACAACCAAAGCTATCGTGATGGCGGCGTGCACAAGTAATCCATAAGCTTTTGAGAAACGAAACAAATAAAACTACTTTCACTCTCTAATTGTCAGTTCGTATCCAGTAAAATCCTTTCTTATTGTTTTTCAACCCAGTAAAAAGTTTTGTTTTTTTTCTCTTTCAAATAAAATATAAATTAAAAAATTCCGTGCCAAATCGAAGTTAACTTTTATAGTGTTCGAAGAGAAATAAAATCATAGACACATAAGGGGAAACAATCTAGTCTTGATTGGACCCAGCCGAGAAAACTACCGGCTAACTTGGCTGTGAAGTGTGGGCCAAATCGTATTAACAAATTAATTGAAGTGTTTGGATCCGGAGAAGTCCCTGGCTATGATTGGTTCGCGGCTTGAGTGACACACCGACAGCTCAAATAGACTGGAGTTTCGCAGCTGCTCACAGAACGGATAGGCCAATTATCGTTGTTTGGCGACCGCTCTATCTTACAGTCCAATAAAGATCGTTAACGCCGAGAGATCCCGCTTAACGCACTTGTATATAACAGTGTAACGCTGCCTTCTTATTTAATCAACTGGTTTGTCAAACCGCTTTCAGAATGATCGACATAAAAACTGTCAGAGCAAGGGAAAACAATCCTCCTAGCTGATTTCTTACAGTCTGGAGGAAGAGCCCGAGTGATAGAATTAACTCTGAAGGGATGAAGGATTGATTGGAAATTGAATTTGAAAAATACAATTGCGTTTCAAACTGCACTTCAATCTTCCTTAGCGAACGTACCAAATAGCTTTTCAAGAATTGTCTTTTTCTTCACAGCTAAAAAATGATTTATTGTACCGATAAAAGCCGGAATGCGCTCATACTTTGTTTTTATGACTTGGTTAGCGCATACATTTGCAATATGAAAACAACCAATAGAGAAATTTGGAAATGAAAGGCACAGCGTGTGTGATGGATAAGTAGGATGGTTTTGTCTGGGTTTTTATGTCCTGGACGCGGTGGATGGATAAAACCATAAACTGCGCCCGAGAGAGGCGTCTGCGATAAAAAGCCTGGCTGTGAACGTGGACGTTAAACACGATGACCTGACCTGGGTTTGATGGTCGTAGGTTTAATTGATTGGATAGTGGATAGTATATTTCTCATACAAATAATGGAATATCGAGGGGAATTTTTCTATAGGATTTTAAAAACAAGGCTGCATTGTCGTATACGACATTTTTGTCAATATTAGTTTTATTGATAAAGTAAACATGTTTACCAATTAATCTCTATTTAGTTAAGAATCTATCAGTGGACTAGTAATGGTCACTATTTCCCACTAGTTTTATGTCCATAGTCCAGCAACTGCAATTTAGGCCAGTATTTTTAAATTTTTAGGTTCACGAACAAGAACTTTTGGGCACAAAGGTAGATGGACGGAAAAAAAAGGCGTCTATTTCATTTTGTCACGCTGTTATTCCAGAACTTAGATATCTGTGTGCAACCGCGCGGTGCATAGAAATACCGAATCGGACCGAAAGAGAGCGATTGATGAAATATTAACAATAAGTATCTACAAAGGTATATTTATTGACACATTAACTGAGAGGACAGTTGCATAAAACTAGAATGGTAACTCTTTTTAAGAGCTATTTGTGGAAGTCGTCGGCAAAAAAAAGTAAGTGAAAAACACGACTTTTTTGCCTTCCTTTTGAGCAAAATTTACGTCGGATGGTTCGTAAACCGAATAATAAAAAATAATACTGGCCTTATGATTGATAGTACATGCATATGTATCATAACATGTTATTATTCCTGTTCTGCCAATATTAAAAGCAACAACTGACATTTTAACATAATCTGATCGTATTTTGGCGTTTTCAACAAACTTATTTTCTGATGAAAATTAATATAATGTTAAATATCTAGGGTTTTATTATCGTTAATAACATTAATTGATTATTTTATGAACGAGATACGACAACGTCATTTTCAGATGTTTTATCAATTTATCTTGGATATTTAAAATTGAACATATAATGCACCTAATTATTCCAGTAGTTTACGACATAGAATGCACCTAATTAATTCCATAAATCAAAAACAATACCATTATAATTTAACCAGTATGCCTCTGGCGTTAATTGAAATTTTTATGTTGATTGAAAATATGTGTGTTCTGTTTTTAGTTAACCTAATTAATTAGACATATACGATATTTATTTTTAGAGTTAATACTAAAACCTTTGTTTACATAATCAATTGTATTTTAACAATTAAAAACATGTGTTCATGAAATCAGTTTCTCTTCTTATTAATAAACACATTTGTAAGCAAATAATTCTTGTTTCTTTCGGTGCTGGGTTTTCTGTTTTACATTGTACTGAAAAGAGTAGCATTATCTCATGAACATTCTTAATGAATTTAATTGTATACTGTTGGTTATCTTGTCTAAAAAGTTAAAAGTGTATTTGGTTTAATACATTAACTGCTACTTTAATTTTATCAAGTGAAATTTTCTATCCATCCAGGCAAAATACTCTTTATACGATAAGTATTTATCCAAATACTATATTATTTTTAGCAGAATAAAAAATGAAAATACAAAAATAAAAATACAAACATGAAAATTGGTTTTAAAACGTTTGTCTTATAAATTCAATTGCCATGACACACTCCATTCCTTGAACAAACCATTAAAAGGACTAGAAACCTATTTTCAGGTATCAACTGGTGTGTTAAAACATAAAATAAATCTTTGTTGGTTATATCAATTATTCACTTACCGATCTGGAAATGTGCGTGGTCAAACTCTACCACGTAAGTATGATAATCGATAGAAAAACCTAACTCGAAGTCATTTTTTTGAAATGTTTGCTTGAGCAAATGTTTATTTATTTTAATTAAGAAAAACTTTGGTTTATCTGCACTTTGGACTTATAAAATTTGCAGAAAGTTTATGATTTTATATACATTTTTCATAGTAATTTATTATAATCCTTGAAAGGAATTAAAACAACCGAAAAAAACTCGTTTCTAGCAACTTTAGATATCAAGTCATAACTCACCGTACATGTATGCTATGCTGGTATGTCGATAGATTACTTATATATTTTAAATTAAATTTAGTATTAGGTAAAACATTGAATTAATATTTTGTTTCACTGAAAAGTCAACTTGAATAATCTATTCTGTTTTTTTCTTGTTATTTAAAAGAACAAACTCGCTTTCTATTGCAGCTAATATTCATTTTGTTTTTCGTTTAAATACTAATAAATAAATAAAAACAAAAATAAAATAAGACACCAGATAATTATTTAGATGAATCTACTCATAATCATATAAAAGATGTTTGTTTAATTGAAGGACCCCACTAGAGCACATTGATTGTATTTAATAATTGGCTTTTGGACGTTTAGACGTATTGTCAGTCTGAATATTTTAACTGAAACCCTCTACATTGTTTTACTATTGTACTGACAATAGTAACATGACATGCTATGTAAGTATTCTCAGTGCATCCACCTGCAGTTTGAACTATTTTCCATTCTATCCAGTGATCCACAACTGCCTCATCTAGGGCCGTGGTGTGTGTTTTCCTGTCCATGGGAAAATGATATAAAAGATTCATTGCTGTTTATCGGAAAGAGTAGCCTATGTCTGAATGACCATGATATGTGTGACGTCCAATAGCCGATGATTAAAACAATCAATGTGCTCTAGTAGCGTCGTTAGATAAAACAAACTTTACTTTGTTACGTAAGCAATAGTTATGAATATTTTTATACATATATCGACTATTTTATATTAACCCAACATCATCTAAACAAAACATCAAAGTGATGACAAACAAGACCAGAAAGCACTCTCATAATACAGACCGGAGATGTGAAGCCATCCCATAAAATCGAATTGTCACCCATGATGGACGTATTAGCCAATTTGATTGACACGAAATGCACAGAGGTCAGTAAGGAAACAAATCAATTACTATTCCATCATTGCCTCTCCCTCGCGGTGCCACGGAACCCAGCCCAGACGGAGCCCGGGGTCCCTGGGTGTCAACGGAATTCGGTGATGGACACAGAAATGAATCTCTTAGTGCAATGATAACTTAGTTCTTTAAACGAAATCGCTTATTCATGTAGCAGTGTTATTAGAGGTCTAAGCGCTGGATGAAGTTTGTGCGTTTATGATTAGATTTGTTGTTTGTTAAGACGAAATTGCTGAAATCCGTGCTGGCTTTCTCTCAGTTCATATCACATGTATTGCACGTTGGAAGGACACCTTTGGGACATGAATTACCATTTCTGAGACGATTTGTATTGATTCAGGTTCGTCTTTAACCAGAATTACAAAGCATACAAGTACATAACTATATACAAAATGTAATTTGTGATAGGAAACAATTATTGACGACCCCGGATTCATTATATTAAATAGCATAACTTTAATCAATAGAATCCCTATCGTATTCTAGTTTCTTTAACAACAGGGCTCTGTCCTCTTGCAGTACAATTATGTACCAAGGGGATCGAGACTGAACAATAGAGTGTTGATATAGAAAAATAAAATCAGATTACATAATAGAAAATGTACGGTAAACATAAAAGAACGGTTACCCAGCTGAGGGACATATTATTTTATAATTTAAAACATTAAATGTGCACAAGAGAGAGAGGAAGAGAGAGAAAGAGAGAGAGAGAGAGAGAGAGTGAGGGAGAGAGAGAGAGGATACGGGATATATAGAAAAAATCGTGACAATCTACACTCATAATTTTAACGAAACTGATGGTCGTTCCAAAGAAATGGGTGGTCTTGCAGATTTTAGAAACATACTCATTTTATTAGAGAAAAGATTTGTCTTTATATCCTTAACGACACCAAGCACAAAATCAAGCTGGTACTAAAATATATAGAATAATATATAGATATCAACATTAAGACTATTCAAAAGTTCATTCATAAAGACATCAATTGAGCTTTTAAACATTGTTAACCCAAAATTAAATTTAACAGGCACTCAATTCAATTCACTTGGCTTAATTTATTTGGCAATCAATCCAACATAAAGGATCCTTGATTTATAAATTAAATTTTGGGTACATCCCATGCTTTTCTGTCTGTAGTGGTTTAATAGAGATTTTACTTGTGATAATGAACGGTTGCGTCCATGCGTTAGTAATGCAGGCTGTCAAAATTTGTATTGACCTCGTTCTATTTATATTAGATTAGCTTTATTGGATTCCATTGTCCTTCAGTATTACAAGTGCAGTAGATTAATTTCTATTATTGTCTGATTCAATGATAACATCTATTTTTAGCTATTAATGTATCTATTTTATACAACTAAATCCAGCTGAACACTATAAAGGTGATTAAGACAATGCAATAAAAGACTGATACTAGTATATAGTATAGCATTTACTTACATTCCATGTTTAGACCACAGATTTGCATAGCACCACATTTGACACCAGATTTAAACAAAACATTCATTTAAAAATATTTATTGTCCCCAGACACTTTTACGATGTCAGGGTTGGTGTGCCCTGAATCTCCTTACAGAAATTATAAAATAAACATATTTCTATTTTAATATATAAATAAATAAAAATAAAATAAACACACTTACATCAATGGTCGATGACATTGATTTCATGATATTCAGTTGTGCAAAAAGCCAAGGTCGGAGTAAATTTTGCCAGCGCTGAGGAAAATTTATTTTGGACCAGTCTCAATAAGTGTCACAACTGAACCATTTAATTATTTGCTCAGGTTTTTTTCTGAAACAAATGCTAAAATAAAGTAAACATGATTATAGTTAGTTTATGACAAACAAAACATAGATTAACAAGATTGGATCATGTCCATACATCTATTTTCGTTTGTAAAATAAGTAACCGCATAAAATAAATCAATTTTGGTGGGCTGGTCAAGATCTGGAGCAGGAACATACTACTACTATAGATATACTTAGTACAACCCACCACTACAGACAATGTTTCCATAGAAAGTATAGATAATTATGTAGTACTTAGCCAAAGTCTACGAAACATTCACATCATTGTATATAACGTGAATGAGATAACTTATATCGCGATCAAAATCATATCTCTTAAGACATAGCTCTCCTTGCACCAATAAACGGCATTATTAACCCGTTTAAGACGACCATTTCGTGTGTCAGTTGGCTAAGTCCAGTGATCTGTTTAGCTGCGTCGAAAGGCTAATTCTGGCATCAATTTTTCTCCTGTATCACCATCTCCACACACAATTGTGTAATTACAGTTCAGCCGTGTGTGAAACATTTAGACGTGACAATTTAGCGCACCACTCGGCTCAGTGTGGGCAGGGATGTGACAGTGAGCAGTCTCTCGCCGACCAGCTCTTCCACAAAGCCGTCGCGTTTCCTCAGTGTACGATCACTTGTTCCTCGCCAGAGGTAAACAATAGCTGATCCCTTTGTAGAGCTCTTCAGCCACGTAAGAGTGAAAAAGATCAACCAAAGTAAATTTGCGGGGTGTAATCTGCCACGCGTCGTTTTCTTTCTTTGGGAGGTGGAGAAATTAAAGAGTGCAGATTTCCTTTCCCTAGTCGGTGCCAAATGGCTCGACATACGCACATTCTTAATTAAAATGCAATCTCGTGAAGGCTTTCTCATTAAGGATATGTTAATTTAACGCTGAATGCATTTTAGTTAACATGTCTGTGAAGCAATACTCGTCAAAGGAACTCCGCCATATGGCTACACCCAACAGAACGACATGGCTGAAAAAAACTTTTTCTTGCCTTGTGTGATTGTTTTTATATAAACCGGTCGAGAAAAACAAGATAGCTTTCAGGTCCTATGGAGCTTAAAAAACAGTTCTTTGATGGTGAACATGTGTTCTTAAAAGTTCTTCAATGGTCTGCGTTATTTTCTAATGTATATATCGCGTCACGGATGTGATTTGTGGTTTTTGTCAATAGAGCCGCTAACAGAGCCCGATTTAATGTCGAGAAAAGGCTACACGTATGGCGAACAAGACCGAATCTGACGTTATTGCAAGTTAACAATCGCCAAAACCAATCTTTAGATTAAGCGAGTATCAGCCGCCAGAGGGGAACAATAGAGCGTCAACTGAATTATGTTTTCACAGTCCGGATCTCATTCTGAGGTGAAAATAGGGGACCGCTGCAATAAGCGAGATAGACACGAGATTGGGGCCAATATGGGTTACATTAATATCCGAACGTCTTTATACGAATAACCGATAAAAACTTATTAAACATGATACATGTCGTATTTAGGCAATATTGCAGTTTATTAGATTTAAGTTTTACATTTCTGCTTGTCTTGATTTCTAAACTAGCTTAAAATTAATTGCTTAGCTCATAAACGTGAGACAATTGCTCACTTCGTGATAAGAGCAATCGCAAGGTGTGTCTCCAAAACCCATCTACTGTAGAATGTATGTTTAAAAACGAAAGACAAATATACATAATTATTGTACATTTTGTTTTGCACAAACATTGCACAAGAGCTACGTTTAAGATGATCTACTATTCGCGAGCTCTATTCTGTGATTCCAATGGAGTATTGTTTAGGATATAAAATAAATGGGCAAACCCAAAAACAATTCCTAGTAAACGTTTTATTGTGTTTTCCAGTAGTATTTGGTCCAACAACACAGTGAAAGTAGGCCGAAATAGGACCCAAAAATAAGTAAGAAATCCAAGGTGGCCAGCGAGTTAGTTCTATAATTATAATATATACGGCCATTACGTCGCTCTTATCACAGCTAGGACCGTAATTCCAGTGTCTAATCCTAGGATTTTTGAGTCAAAGAATCCCTTTTTACCATTTTATGATGTTGAACCGATATTGCTTCATCACACAAAATCAAAATTATAATGTTATAATGCAATTAACGTTAAAATGTTTGTTTTGATGGTAAACTTTTCATTAGAGATAATGTATTATTTACGTCTACCAGAATATCTGGCACGCGTTACACAAGTTGTCCTCAAAATATCTCACGAACCGCAATTACCATATGCTTGACACTTTTCTCCAGTTTTTAACACAAGAAACATGGAAGTACGCTCCAGTAATGGGTCCCTTCTCCCCGATGACACATGCAAATTGCCACCGCATCATCTTTCGTGACTGTTGGCCATTTTCGTCACTTTTTGTACATCGCCAAATTAAACTCGTCATTACCAATAATATTTTGCATTGTTTTATATGCAAATGGTATGGAGCCCATCGTAGTTGCCACCTTCTTGCACGATGGTAGGGGATGAGAATGTCACTTTGAATTTGCAGCTCGCTTCGGGACGCCTGAAAAGTTGTCAGGAGCGGGTAGTAATCTATTCAGCAGCTAAAACACGAATCCGTGTCACGTACTCATCCCTTGTGGTCGACTGTCTGGAAAATGCAAAACTTGCAGTTACGTCCAATATTATGGTATTAAAACTAATTAAAGGGCAATATCACTTTGATTATATTTTAGTTGGTTAGAATTATATTGTATTATCAGTTGCGTTGTTTATTGTGTGGAATTACAGAGTTTATCCTCTAACCAGCGGATATTTTACATGGAATGTATATAGTCAGGTCAGGTCAAGTTGTTTAACGTCTACGTTAAGACCCAGGCTGTTATAGCAGACCCCTGTCACGGGCGCCGTTTATGGTTCAATCCATCCACTGCATCCGGGACAGATATTAATGTGTGTAGAAGAGAGGAAACCTGTTACCACCACATTGTGGCTACTCTTTTTTCAATAAGCAGCGATTATAGAGTTAAACGCGTTTAAATTTATATGATCTTCATACATATCATTCCTGAATGGGCGTGCTTGAACACCTTGCGATGTAAACCATTAAACCTCTTTCTAATTCCAGATCATTTAAGTTAGCAGATAGCATACGTTATTTAATCCCATGTTACCGTAAACTTACCTTAGCAGCTGTCTTGATAAACCCTAACCACTTTCCCGTGTAAATGGAAACCCGATCGTGACATGTTTGCCGACGATGAGGCCAATAGCGTTATAATCCTGGTAATTCCTTGTAAATCAGGAATTCTATGTTGTTCACTTTAATAGCTTTGTAAGGCATTGTCTGACGCCAGGTGAGCGCGCTCAATTGTAGATCATGTTACCTCAAAGCCAAGGACATCGTCGATGAATTAATACACTATATGAAAACTGTAAGAAAAGTAGTTTGTTTTCTTTTACGACTCTACTGAAGAACATTGATTTGTTTAATCTTATCAGCGGCTAATGGACGTCATACATATGGTCATTTTTTACACATCTTTTAGAGGAAACCCACTGCCGTCACATAGGCTACTCTTTCCTATAAGCAGCAAGGGATTTTTTATGCACTTTCCCATAGACAGGACAGCACATACCTGTTGCGGAGCACCGGTTGGAAGGGATAATAGCTCAAACTGTGGGCACGCTACCGACTGAGCTACTTCCTGTTCCTAAAACAGTTAATGACAATAACAGGAAGTTACTGTTAGTGATCGCCAAGGCAAAATTGAACTTGCATACGAAGAAGGTAGAGGTGTGTTTTATTAGGCATCAGTCACACACTCGGGATTTTTACTGCCGTGGCTGATAGGACCATTCACAATTAAAATTCGTCAAAAGTCTGGTCAAGATTCGTGGCGGGAAATTAAGAATGTGCATTGCTGTTTCTTGCCGAGTGCGTTGATTCACTATCGGATCACTATCCGATCTCTGTCTGATCGCATTCAGGTGAATCGGAACGCTATCGGTAGATTTGATTGGGATTTTTTTACCATGCGAAAGATACAAATCGGTTCAGAATTGGATTGAGAACTGGATAATCAGGACGAATTTGTCTGGAAACGGATAAATCAGGACGTTTTTTTAAATTTAATCACGACAACAATCAGATATTGTTCAGGAAACAATATCGTAAGTGGTCCTATCAATGACAGCAGTGTAAATCCTGAGTGTGTGACTGATTCCGTACTCTATATGCAAGTTACATGTTTTCCAGAAAGTGTAATTTACAAGTTGTGTATAAACGTATAGCTTTGAAGACCTATACACTCTTCATGCATATGGCCCTAGACCTTTACTTTTGGATTAAATTGCAAAGAAAATTAAAATTTAATAATGAAAAAAATGCTAAGATTTTTATTATATTAATTTGGTTCCCATCTTCGTATTGATTCTGTTCTTAATACTTTACAAAACAGAACAGAACTTTATTTCGCCCTGGAACTAAACTTGAACGGTGGGACTCGAAGCACTCGAAACAACAAACAAACAAGCGTGATTCAACAAACTTGTGGTTCCCGCCTCCAGCATTTTTCTACAAGCGTCTGGATACTGGGGCGTGACTGTTTGAATTATTTTTACCTGAACACCGTCACAACGATATCCACACCCACTGAGGCGAATTAAAATCCCATTGTTCAGACCTGTTACAAATCATCGCACGTTTTACGATCGCGTGCCATTTCCCGAGAATCGTGCAGGACACGCGAGGGCTATTTGCTGGTTTCAGATTGGCTCAATCCAGCCTCGTCTGGCGGGAAAAGGTGTCACGTTGTGGGCAGCAGACGTCAATAGTATGTTTTGTTAAATGTGTTGTATGGGTTAACTTCTGGATGGGGGAGAGGAAAAAAAGGCAAATGGTTTCATTTCGTCCAGCCACCACTTGAAAGTCACGTTATAAAAGATAACTTTAATAGAAGTTAAGGGATGAAGTGCTCTTTAGTGAGGACGTCCGGTGTTTGGTCATGTTTTCACCAAAAAGAAAATACGTTAGTGAATGTCTGTTTGTTTATACGCATTTATTTGTAAGAAGAGAGACAAAATTAACGCAAACAACAATAACAAATAAACACACTAAACAACCAACAACAAATCAGAGACAGAGAGAGAGAGAGGGGGGCAGAGAGAGAGGGACGGAGAGAGAGGGAGTGGGGGAGAGAAAGAGAATGAGAGGAGGTATAAGAAAAACGCATACTGTCACTGGAGTGGAAAGGAGAGGAAAGGAATACTAGTATTTTTTAAAGAAATCTCAGCACATTGTTTAATCAGTAATTATTAGGTACTAAACATATTGGGCCGAATTTATGAAGCGTGTTTTTCTCTTACACGCGTGTAAAACTCCATACATTTACTCGCATTTAGCTAAAACAGTCGTCGTAAATTCTGCCAATTATAATTATTAAAAAAAATTCTAAATAAAAGAAAACAAAAAGAAGAAGAAACATACCTACATTCCATGTCGTCAGGTAAAACGTAAACGTCATAACATTGTTGACGTCATCATCAGATTTTCACGCTATTTTTATAAATCATGGAATGCGTGGAACTAATTAGTAACTGGCCCGTAGCCAGGGGGGATCGGACGATCCCCCCCGCGGGATTGAGAGTTCCGCTCAAATGAATTTTTTTTAATAGGATTTTACATATAGAA
>JAUTWP010000909.1:0-14285 GCA_033042655.1 Cyathermia naticoides
TTTAATACAATGTACATCGTTTATATGCAATTATATTTAACATAATTTTATTAAAACTACTAGATAAGTATTGTAATTTTAGGATTGAACATTTTGAAGTTTATTGAATTATATGGTTGGTTATACTTATTTTCGAGCTTAAATCAGATTAGGGTTCAAGCACGCTGTCATTGGCACACTGCTAACCCTCCTGGGGCGTCTGTCCAATAGAGATGTTGTGTGTAGAAGAGAGAACATCATTTTTGTTGTTGTTGTTATAATATTTATGAGTATATTTTTAATATGTTCATCATTTGATTTTATATTGTCTCTCATAATTCCTATAAGGAATAGCTTATGTATTTTATTATGTAAAATGTTTGTATTTTTAACTATGTATACATAAGGTGAGACTTAAATAAAATATATGTCTGTCTGTCTGTCCATTGCAGCCACATATGCTACTTTTGCACTTTCCCAAATACATGACAGAATAAATATACACCAATTTTAATGACTGGTAGTTGCGTTAGTACCAATACTTAAGAAAAAAATGGTCATAGCTTTATGTTATTATTTTGATCTGATTTAAATGCGTGTTATATTCAATTATATTTTATCTAGTGTCCATTAGTCGATGATTAAACAATCAATGTGCTCTAGTGGCGTAGTTAAATAAAACAAACTTTATTTTCAATTATATTTTAATTAAGATTTACCAAAGCGTGGTAACATCGTATGACAGATGCTATACCAATTTATTGAATGAATTAAGTACTGTGTAGATGTGTTAAACTTGTTTATTGAATACATTTTTTTAAATTAATTATATTTATAAAATTCACCGTGGTCATAGTATAACGCTATTACATTGGTGTGATTTAATGTTTTATATATACTTATATTTAACATACATGTACATGTGCTAGTATTAAGATGGTCCAAAGCTATGTGGTAATATTTTATATAAAATATTGGGAAAACTATAATTGTATAACTGAAAATTCTTTTCATTGCATAAAATGGCGACAGCATAATGTTGGTATGGTTTAATTTCATATTTATTAGGATTAAAAATGTTGAAATTCAAGAATACACTGTTTCCATACACATGTACAACTAAAGATTGTTTTTTTGGATGATGAACAATTAAATACTGTATATTAAAATAAATATAATGCATTTTTAAATATTTATTTTGGCATGATATAATAGTAGATATTTCTATGCACATATATAATTATCATAATTTATTAAGATATACGAAATCTCGTGGCAATATGCTATGATTGTAATGGAAGCATTTCATGGAATACTCTGTATTTAAAAATTAAAAAACCATTAAATAAAATAATATTCAAGTAAGCCTTAAAATCATTATATGAACCGACTATGATTGTTTTATACGATTATTCAGAAACTTATTTAATCTCTATAATTGTTATATAGTCAAAATAACAAACAGTGTTTGTGGAAATTTTAATTTCCAGACTTAATAGTGTAAATATTGTATACATGTATTTGTATTAGATACTTTCTTTAAAATAACACATTGATTGTAATTCTTTGCTTAGATTATTCATTTTGAAACACCCAATCTTGGGTGTTCTGGTATTTTCAATAACTTAATTTTTTAATATATTTTACTCAAAGCAGTAATGTATTATGTATAGTGATGTTCATATTATGACATGGTTACTTTTACTGCATGTTTTCAAAATGTTATGTCGTTTATAATTAAATGTGTTTTTGTTACATTTACTGCATGTTTTCAAAATGTTATGTCGTTTAGAATTAAATGTGTTTTTGTTACTTTTACTGCATGTTTTCAAAATGTTATGTCGTTTATAATTAAATGTGTTTTTGTTACTTTTACTGCATGTTTTCAAAATGTTATGTCGTTTAGAATTAAATGTGTTTTTGTTACATTTACTGCATGTTTTCAAAATGTTATGTCGTTTATAATTAAATGTTGTTATTGTTACATTTACTGCATGTATTCAAAATGTTATGTCGTTTATAATTAAATGTTGTTTTTGTTACTTTTACTGCATGTTTTCAAAATGTTATGTTGTTTATAATTAAATGTGTTGTTTTTGTTTGTTTTTTTAAACTTGGTTTGTTTTTCTCTTCAGTACAGGTACAACAGTACGGGCTTTCCTAAACCAGGGTGTTCAAGGCATCTGACCTATTTTGTGTTAGGATAAAGTATGTTTTTATTTGTTTTAAAATTGCAATATTACAAAATGTTTTATTTTTAATAAGATAGTTTTCAAAACTAATAGAATAGTTAAACGTATTATAAATTATTTTTTAATTATTTTTATACCTTCTTCTCCATCAGCAGATGTCAGTGATTACCAATTTGTTCTTATGTCTTATGTCAATAACACGTCTTTCTAAAAACGAAATTAATGTTTTAATTTTTAATAAATCAATTAAACTATTTTAAAACAAATTATAATAATGTTTTTGAAAAAAATTGAATATGATAATATCCTAAATCAAATACTAAATTCATTGTCTTAAACGAATCATTTATCAGACATTGTAACACGTTAGCGAATAATAAGCGATCATTAACACATTTAACTATAATGTACATATTTCATTAATATTTAAAGATGAATTCATATTTTATTTTATTCTTATGTCTAATATGACTGATAAAAACGTTTATGTAATATACTCAGTCATTAACATCCATTATTTATAAACATATACATAATGTATGTTAATTTATTCCATAAAAGTGTTTAATTGGTGATATACTCTAGTAAACTAAATCATTCAACTTTCTTTTACAACTTAAATAAAAACTTAATTTATTTGTTTCAAAATATGTGTTAACATAAACATAATGTTTATAAAGCTCCAGGATTTTGTTATGGATGATTAGAAACAAAATTACCTGTGGATTATTACGCCTTCACCTTAGAATTGTAAAAGTATTCCAAAAATCACGAAATGTCCAGAATATGATAAATAAAATAATGTTCGACGGACAAGATAGTATTGCTGACCAAATAGGCGTCATCGGACGGGACGACGTGTCACATAAACTATTCATCCCTGGTTTCTCTCACCCTGTCTCGCCAATTTAAACCCAATAATTACATAGACAGCGTACTTTCACTGGGTGAAATAATACCAACAAATGCCGACAACAATCGGCAAGCTATGTTCTGGCGCATTATAGTGGGGAGCAACGTGAAATTCAAAACGACAATTCAATGCGGTGATAACCACACGTTCGTAACTTCACTGTAAACAGCATTCCGCTGTCTCATTGAATAAATACTTGGATGCGAAATACTTGTAAGTCGGAATTTATACCATTGGAAACGAATTTTTCTATGCAAATGTATAGCTATAATTAATGCCATTCTGTATCCGTGAAAACAAACTGAGATTTTTTTTTACAGCGAAGATAATTTAGAAAGAGCAACGAAAAAGGCTTATCGTAAGTCGCGCGCTGTTTAGAAACTAAGCTCCGCCTACTTTTTCTCAAAGATCTGCCCATTATGAGCGGAGAATAATATTGCAGTATTTGCAACAGAGACCGTTTCTCGATAAAGGTGTCAGTTGAGACATCGCTGTAAATTCTATCCAGCCAAACATTTTTCCGACTGAAGAAAATAACCAGAAAACAAATAATACGAGAAAAAAGTACGAAAAGTCTTGGAATAAAAATTGACCAATCACAAGAGACGATATTGCTTTCGTCTGTTTGACCGACTGCAGCCGGAAGCCCGTTGCTGAAGGACACCTGGGAACAAAGCTGTAAGTCGGTGGGCGTGGCCAACTAAACAGATAGGAAACCCAGTCCGCGAGAGACTATTATACAGTAACGTTTGTGTTGTATTTCGTCAAACAGGACCCGTGTAAGGTTCATGGTGAGGAAAACTGAGATCCGAGCTGGAGATCTTCGGACTGTGTGTTGAACGTTTTAAAGACACTATCAAATTGCCTGTGCGATCTCTTACGTTCGCTGCCAGGCCACCAAACCAGGAATAATGCATATGATGGAACATTATGGACCCTATGCAGGTTTGTCATCTTTCTTCATTGCTTTATTTATTTTATATGTGTGTATACCAAAACAAACCAGTCACTTAACGTTATCGTTTAAAACATATTATTAAACACCATACAAACTACACTATTATTCTCAGTACGGCGTTTTATTAACGATCTGTATTTCTTATAATTATGTTTACTTATTAAAACAGTGTTCTCAGCTTGTCTTGTTAGCATAGCGTTACACTTATATAACGTTGAGTTCTCGTATATCTACATACATAGGTTTCGTCTACACATTACAAGACCTCCAACATGTTTCACTGCAGGGCCTGTAACGGTTATATGACATTTCTTCTATGGACTATGTGTATAAAGTGGACTCTGTTTAAATCAACATTGTCTAATCCGTAGTTCTGTGTAAACCGACACAATTTCAAAGTCCCGTCTTGTTCCGTAACACTGGATAAAATCTGTTTATACCAGCACTCTGTCTATACCAGCACTCTGTGTATACCAGCACTGTCTAAACCTGCATATTTTATTGGTCCAAAGTGAATCTGGTTTAGACAGAGTTCACTGTATATACAAGTATTGGTGCTTTTAATTGAGTTATACGTATAACGTAACATCATACCACATCGTGCATGCGTTGTGTGATTATTTAATAAATATGCATTATGCTTATATTTATTCAACACATATTGGAAGTTATTATTATAGACGTACATCTGTTGGACAAATATTGGAACGTATTGATATAGAATTATGATATGCTTGCCAGTTCAATTGTTAATTTAATAACATAAAATGACGTTTAAACAAACACGGCAAAGTGGATTCTATAAACATTGAACGTAGTAATATATGATTATACATGTTTAGGATTCATGTATTTAAATAAACTATTTAACATAGATTACAAACAATGAATTATTAATATACGATTATAGAAAGTTGTTCAGTTTAGTTATATAATATTGAACCATGTTCTACAAATAGCATTCAGTTGTTAACACGACCCGTGTATATGTTAAAACACTGAACATCATTAATATAATGGATAAAGCATGACTGACAATTTAGTACTTGAATAAAATAGGATTAAATATATACATAACGAATAGAAATAAACATAGGTGTATTACATATTTGCAAATTTAATACTTTAATAAAATAAAATATTATTTAACATTTACATAGGAATGAACATAGGTGCATGACATATTTCTAATTCAATACTTTAATAAAATTCAACATAAACGTTTCATAACACATCTAATCTGAATGTGGGTTTTTCAGTTAATTATACAGCTGCGATTCTAAGTATGTTTTCAACCGTAATACTTTAATAAACATGGTTAAACCATATTGAACATACACAAGAAAATATTTATTTTTAAATGCCCATTTAATTTTAATACTTTAATAAAATTAAAGAAAATAAGAGTAAATATAAATATAACGCATAGGAATGAATATATGTGTATGAATTATTTCCAAATGTAATACTTTATTAAAATTCAACATACACTTTTCACAATACATTTATTTTTGAATGTCCATTTAATACTTTAATAAAATAAAATAAAATGAACATACATTTAATATGTATGGCATATTTTTAAATGTAGTATTTTAATAAAATTCAAATATACACTTTTCAGAATACAACATTCATTTGTGAATGTTTTTTCTGTTAATTGAATAATTACGATTCAATGAGAGGCGTATTTCTTGCATGCACCGAGTGGGTGTTTTCGTGTATCACCTCTATCTGCGTTAGTCGTGATCGCTTCACGCTGTGAGCCGTTTGTCTGAATCTCAATCATCTGTTACTCAAGACATTCATCTACACTAATCACCCTCTCCCCTCTCCGCCATTAAAATAACAATCACAAGTCTTGCTGCAAGTTAATTGTCGCTATCACGGAACATCAAATTATCTCTAGCGAAGTCCGTAAGTCAGTTATGAAGATTGAATTATGTCTAGCAAAGTCCGTAAGTCACAGAACATTGAATTATATCTAGCCAAGTCCGTAACTTACAGGCTTTCTGACCACCAGGCCAAACCAAACGACGCCAGGTCATGTTGTTTAACGTCTATATTCAAAACCAGGCTATTATAGCAGACGCCTTTCACGGGCGCAGTTTATGGTTCAAGCCCTCCACCAAAAAGACGTAAAAAACAGGCTTTTTTGTGTTGGTCGTTTCCAGTGTGCAACTCGAACTCGAACATATCTATACCGCGTCGTTTAAAACGACGAATTTGATACGATGTAATGATATGGTACACGACGGCAGATTGGCGGGTTGTCTTGATAACCCATGATTTTGTCACATGTGGATGTCCCGACACCCATAATTCAACACAGTTGGTGTGTTATTTTCGAATACCCACCGAGTTCTTGAATAAACACATTCATGACCGCGGCGGAGACCACGATAAGTTGTTTTGCATCGAATATATTAATAAAATGAAACATAATAAAAAAAAAGTTATTTTAAAAATAATTACGTGTACTATAATTATTTAGTGTTTTCAATTTTTTGTTAATTCAGTATAATAAACAATTGAATTTAAAATCTAATCGTCTGGATGATAATTTTTTTTAAAGAACACATCTTTGCATATCTATAGCATACTCTGAATACTAGTATATCAATAAAAATAGAATATATATTTTATTGCCTATAATACTAATACATTTTGTTTATATTAAATATAAATATTTTATATTTTAGGATACATATTTAAATGTTTAAAACAAAACGAAGTATTATGTTTTACTATTATAATTACACACGCCGAGACACGTGTTTAATTATAATGTTTTGGTTATTGAAGACATTGTTTATCAACAGTTAGCTCTATAAAGCATTAACCACTTTACACGTTTAATCCAACTAGCCACGGTTAACCCTTTACAGAGAAAAACACAGGAACAAAATACATTATCCATCAAAATTTATAACATTAAAATCTGGACAAAAATTAAAGTTAGTATACACTCTAAATACATTTGTATTACTTAAAATCTAGATTTAAGATGAAAGAATCCAAGATTTCAAAAGCATGGAAGGTCTATAAAATATGAATTTTACTCTTACAATAATAATAATTTATAATTATTAATATACATTGTACATCATAAAATAAGAGAACAATAAATGTTATACAAACTAGTATATACATTTTATTAATATTACCACTAAACCAAGCATAAAATATCACATATATACATATACATGTATGTATACAGGTACAAATAACGTAGACATTATTATATTTTTCAACAATTAAAATGTTATAAAGTAAAAATAATCTTTAATTGTATACACAATCATGTTGTACACACATATACATATAATATTTTAAAATATTAAAGTAGCAATTGTGCCGAGGCTAGAATAACTCTTATTTTAAAATACACATTATTAAATTACTAACAATGGCGCGTGTAATAACCCTATGCATTTTAAAATATTAAACTAGCCATAATTACAGCTGGGATAATTTTAATATTATCTTAAAATATCAAACAACAGGAATAACGTTAATATTATATTAAAATATTAAACTTTAAAATAACAACTTCAATAACGCTAATTAACTTAAAACAATAAACCAAAACCTGTAGCTGAATAAAACTGACACAGTTACGAATGGAATAACGCTAATTAAGTTAAAATATTAAACCAGCGACATTGACGGTTGTGTTAAAATAGACTGACAGACAGACAGATAGTTTATTAAAGTCTCACCTCATTACAACATAATAAAATACAATATACAATTTTAAAATATTGAACTAGCGACATTGACGGTTGGAATAACGCTAATTATGTTAAAATATTAAACTTGAAACATGGGATAACGCTAATAGTTAAACTATTAAACAGGCAACAGTTACGAGTGGAATAACGCTAATTATGTTAACATATTAATCTAGCAACATTGACGGGTGGAATAACGTAACATATTAATCTAGCAACATTGACGGGTGGAATAACGCTAATTATGTTAACATATTAATATAGCAACAGTGACGGGTGAAACAACGCTAACGGCAACACTAGCACATTTTATCTTAAAGAATATCTCGTTTTTTTGTCGTCTTCAGAGAATAAGGCTTGCGTTAACTTGGCGCTGGAGTAATAAATCAGAAATTACAGTCGACTGATAGCATCGGATTTGGATAGGGCAAAGTGCCTCGCAATGATCTCCCAGTGAAGCGCAATTTGTCAAACATTGGACATCGCTAATAAATAAACATAAAGCAGGTTCCTACAAATTCAAAAAGGTGCATCTTGGCAGTCATATATCAACGCATTGTTTTGTGAAAGCTTTTTGTATCATTTTGACAGATTAATAATAACACGTGTTTTGCATATTTTATTTATAACAATTGATATATTTTAAAGGTTTTGTTTTCTACTATATCTGATGTGATAAACATCTTTATTTAAATATTTTATTTTATTTTTATTACTTGGTTATCACCACGTTAAATTCTTTAAATATTTATTCTTATTAATGTTTAGTTTTACTATTAAATTCTTTAAAATGCAAGATATTTCATTTATATGCTATAATTTTCGGTAAACCAGATATTATGACGTATTGTTTGACTTTAATGACCTTTTATACAGTTATATTTTGACTTAATTAAACCTAATGTATAATTTAATGCTTAGCATATACATTTTGGCACAAAGAATTTGACGTTTTACATACATTAAACATATTAATGCATATTATATAAACACAACTCATCACCATGAACTATTATAAAAAAAACCCACATTACTATATATTATATAAACAACCCATCACCATGAACTATTATAAAAACTAATACATGTTATGAACATACTTATGTATACACTATCAACTACAACTATTCATCTGTAACATTTATTTATGCCGTCTGATCTTACCGAATATAATTGTAAATACTTTAAAACGCTTGTTATTTTTTCTATTTATAGCAGATCTATCAAGTTAAAAACATAAACACGATCTCTTTCCATACTAATGCAATATGCATGTATATACTTTATGTTTAGATGTAGTTGCAATATAATATACACCGAATACGAAAAACTCGAACAGTTCAGTAGTATTCTAGAATACTTAATGGTAACAAAATGACCATCAGCCATTTCAACGCTAGGGGTTTTATTGCGCGTAAGTGGTTAAATACTGCCCATATGTCCTGTAGTGTCGAGTGATATTTCAAGGGCTGTCAATCAAATTGTATTTCCGTCCGACGTTTTTCAATGATGGTCTGCGAAGTTTCTCCCAGGATTTCTGGCTGTAATATAATGACACTCGCGTGCGCTTCCAAGTAGCTCTCGTGCACATCAAAACTAACTCCCGTTTTATTAACATTCCTCCTGAAATGAACATCAACATGTTTATTTCTTATGTAGAAATTGACAACATCCACGAAATACAAAACGATTGGTATTTTAATACATCATTGTATTTATAAATGTAGTGCATATGTTCTTCATATACACATAATTATCTTGAAGATGCCCTATCAGTGCGTTTTTGTAGAACTAAAATTATTGATTGATTAATATAACTAAACAAACTAATTTTACATTAAATTATTTTAATATCTGTAATGTGAGTGCATAGATACAATTTTAAAGTATTTATTTTTAGTTTCTTGTGTTTTTGTATGTGTGTGCATGTGTGTATGTGTGTATGTGTGATGTATATTCATAATCTAAATACACAAATATTCAAAAGCTTTATAATCATATATCACAATATTTCAACTAAAAGTTCATAAAATTGTGTTTGTTGTCAATATCCAAACATCAATAATTGAATTAATCTGTCAACTACTGGTATTTTTGGTTCTTTGCCATTTCCTCTATCAACTATCTATTTCTACTGATATTATTATTTTAAGTTGTTACTTTAAATATGTATGTTCAAGTCGTTATTAAAATTAAAAATATTATAGTCCCTCAGACATAATATTTTTGTGTATATATAGAATAATTATGATATTCTATCGCTTCAATAAACAGAAAGTATCATTCATTTAGAATATTATCTACATGTATTAATTTAACTTTATGTAATAATTACTATGATTAAAATAAAGACATTAACATATTAAATAAAATATAAATAAAATAAAACAGTTGGTGAGACTTAATAAAAAAAACCTTTAGAAAATCAATTTCTCTGTTTATAACCTTCTTACAATCATAGACTTTAAGTTCATAAGGGCTACAATAACAGCATAAAGTATCAAAATCCGTGCTATCATTATAAAGTAACCCATTGACATCCGTGGTATTATATAGAATAACCAATCATAATTCGTGCTATTAGAACACAGTAAACATAAAAATCCGTGATATACCTAAAGACTAACACATCAAATTCCATGCTATCAATTCTTACTAACACATCAAATTTCGTTCTATCACTTCTTAATAACACATCAAAATCCGTGCTATAACTACAGACTAACACATCAAAATCCGTGTTATAACTATAAACTAACACATCAAATTCCGTGCTATCACTACATACTAACACATCAAAATCCGTGTTATAACTATAAACTAACACATCAAATTCCGTGCAATCATCACAGACTAACTCATCAAAAAGCGTTCTGTCTCTACAGATTAACACGATTCTCCGCGTCTGTAAACCATTTCCACAACTGCAAAGTAACGGTTGAAAATCCGTGTTACAACAACACATTAACGTATCAAAAGCCGTGCTATCGCCATAGATTAACACAATTCTGCACGTCTGTGAACCATTTCTCGAGATTAATCGTAACAGAAATGCACGCAGACCAAGAATCCCGAGATACCTGTAAACATGGAAGCAATGCAAACAGAAGCAACACAAACACGAGGATATTTTATTTTTGACACATTCTTACCACACGATGGGCTTTCGGTTTGGGAGCGGTGCCTCTAGAAGAGTTGTTTTGAGAACCCCGTCGTCTCCAGCGGGCTGGGATGAAACCCAAGACCATGGCAAGCCTTATGACCATCTGTGTGCAAACACGCCTGCGTCTTGTGCGATTACATACACCAACATCCGTCGACTCCGAGTTCTTCTCACAAAGCTCGCCGTTTTTAAGGTATCCCAAAGAAAGAAAACAAACAGAACCAGTTCGTTAGGCCGTCCGAAAGTTGCAAGCCAAGTGCCGAGTTTCTAGGTGAATCCCCACAATAACACGACCGAGTACATGCTAACTAGTTTGAGCTTTTACCAATGTTCAATGACTAACGTAATGGTGGAATACTCATAAATACGCAAATATATGTACATGTAATTATGATATACAATTTTTTAAATTATTGTTTAAGTACATGTGTATGTATAATATTATGTAATAATAAATTGATGATATGCAATTGAAACTAAACATACACACATATACAAATATATACACACAACACACATATATTCATATGTACACATACATACCTATACATACACACATACATATACACACACAAACACATTATACTCTCACTCTTTCTCTCACACACATGAAACAGGAAACATAAATACATTTACTAGTATCTGTTTAGTTATAGTATTAGAATAATGTATGTACATATATATTATACACACATACACACATATACACATACACACATGCATACACATACATACAGCATTGTGAACCACACAGATGACCGAGGTCATAACTAGGGCCCAAGATAGGCGTCTGCTATACCAGCTTGTTCTGAATGTGGACGTTAAATCCATTAACTTAACTTTTACGGCGTTGGGATATATGCATGCTATTTGTATTATTTTACAAGCGTAAAAGTATATTTTGTTGCTTAAAATACCATACGAAATCAATGAGGACTATGTGTTGTAATAAGTGTATAGTGTATATTGTAGATCCAATTATCTTTGTCTACAGATTTAATTTAAATAATAAAATCAATAAATATATTGGCTACTACAATGACACAACAGTTCATTATTTTAAAACAATTCAGTAAAGCAAGTTATTTGTTTTATTTCCTTTAAAAACATACATATGAATCCAATATAAGATAAAATATAAACAGCGATGTTTAAAATACGATATAGATATATTTTAATTACGACAAAAAAGGAAACCATTTTTTGGAAAAATATATCATAGAATGCCAACATCTATACGTTATTTCTGAATACATTTGTTCAATATTAAAGATTTCTGAACAATGTGTAAAAGTTTGTTTTATTTAACGACGCCACTAGCTAACATTGATTTTTTTTATCTTATCAGCGGATATTGGACGTCATACGTATGGTAATTTTGACACATGAACAGTGTACATGCATAGTATTTATTATGTGTTGTACGTTTTTTTTGTTTTTCAGTAGTACTCATATTTATTTTAATTAAACTCTAGTTAGAGTGACAGAAACATGTGTCTATCTATATTTTTCATTCTCCGGTAATTCATGCTATTATATGTCAATCAAATCAAAGTCTAGAGAAAATTAATTTAAAGGAATGTGATATAAAATTAATTTAATTAGCAAATTTAATATTGAAAAGTTAAAATAAAAATTGAAAATTGGTTTACTAAATAAAATAAAATAATAAGATAAAACAAAATATTTCACTGAATACATGATTTAATTATAAACTTTAATATAGGGTTTTTATTTTAATTTGAGAATATATAAAATATTTGAGATTTAAATCTTAACGTGTACACTCTCAATAGCAATAGATTCAACATTTGCCAGTTTTATACATTTAACATAATTAATTTTACTGTAAAATAAGACGTAAATTGCAAGAAACAGTAAAACAAAGTTGTTTTGGTGTATTATATTAATTTATTTTGTCCCTAAAATCTTCAATTTGTTGTTGCAACCATTCACAAACAATTTAAATGTATTCATTCGGGAGAGAAGAAATTTTGGTACCAAATACACAATTTAAAAACGGGGGACCTAATTTAAATCAAGACCCTTTTAATATAAATAATCATTTTATTTGATATGCAATAATAAAAATAAAATTATTATTATTGTATTTTCTTCTTCGGCGTACATTCTCAAACCACTACATTGATTGCTTCAAAAATATGCATGTTTATTTAAGTTTTTCTATTTAAAATGTCATTTGAAGCAAGTTAAAAGTCACATCTACGTTTAGAACAAGCTGTTGACCATGGTTATGACATCAGTCATTTCGTTGTCCAAGACAGAAGCTTTTAAATGTCCAAATCCAAGATGTTTCTCGTACTACCATCAGGTAATAAACATGTTCAAGCACGCCTCGCATGAACATCCATGCCGAATTCCACTGCTGGGGTGTCCGAGGCAATTTTTAAAAATGTAAAAAAATTGGTGGCCCTATATTTCCGCTTCCCACCATCCAGAACATACATCCTCAGCTTCTTAGTTGTAACTGGTCTGTAATTATGTTTCTCGTCGCCTCCTAGACACCTTTACTCTATTAGTTATGTTTTACTTGGCCCTGGAAACACGTTCAGCATGTTATTCATGCTTTAAGCAGAAACGGCTTGACGGAGTCACGTAAATTTCATCGGATCAATTTGATTAGGGAACTAATGGCTCCTAAGCAACAGCTTCATAGGCAATTTGTGAGGTATTCTGCGGGCGGTATAGCCTCGACGTCGACGTCGCTGCACTTCCAGCTAGCATGGAAAGACGATCGCATTTATTTGATGTTTTATCACGTCTGGCTCAGATAAGCTAGGGTTCTTCTTTTCGCAATATTAGCCCACAAACTAACTGGCACTTGTTTTTGGTTATGTCTCATTTGTACGCTATCAGGACGGACAGTTAACACGCGGGCTGCAAATCCACATACCACATGCAGGTGTCGGTTATTGGTAAACCTGGTTTTAATATCACTTCTGCTCCAGCATAGACAGCAAAATTGACCGTGTGAAAATAGAATGCTTGTCCGTTGCAAAACCCATGAAAAACTAAATCCAAAAATTGATACAAAAAACTAAACAAAAATCCAATTGGATATTGTAACCATTTAAATTAATATGAACCTGGTTTTGATAATAATTCTACACCAGCATAGAGAGGGAAAGTGGAAGGCGTTTCCAAAGCAAAATCACTGGGACAATAACAGAAAAAATTACAAAAATTAAAAGGGAAAACTCATTCAAAGTAAAGTTTGTTTTGTTTAACGACGCCACTGGAACACATTTATTTTTATCTTATCATCGGTTATTGGACATCATTCATATGGTCATTTTGACACACTTTTTAGAAGGAAACCCGCTGC